>JARHVA010003688.1:357500-455000 GCA_037957365.1 Torreya grandis
TCTTTAGGGTAGGATGAAATAATATCAATTCATCTTATTTTAATATTATGACCAAGTCTAAAATTCAAATTCTTATTATATGTACTCGGTCTAAGGATCATTATAGTTAAGGCCTCATTGTATAAATATTTGAATCTACATGATTTTATTAAGTCTTGGTCTATAATTTAAGTATTTTATAAATGTATTAAATTTACTATTTTAGGCCATTAACCTTAGATATATGAAATTTATCCAACTATTACAGTTTTTTATAATTTTTTTCTTGAGCAATTTGATCCACTTCTACTTTATTTCAATTTAAAATGACTAAATATTCATACAATTTTATTTGTTTACTTAGTCATTATTCATATGAATGGAATTAATTGGATTTAGGATTGATAAAATGACTAAGGATTTACATGGGTTTACTATTATACTTAATCACTTTTATATATTTAAGACTTAGCCATTTTATTTCAAATTTCATATTAAATTCCTAACAACTACTTTCTTGTTCTATAAGGTCTCACCACTTTCCACTCACTCTCTTCCTCATGAGCCTTCTTAACTTACTAAATTTTATTATTTTTGAGCCACCATGTAATAGGATCTCACCATAAATCACAATATAACTTCCTTGGGTCATCAAGACCATTCATACATGTCCCTTTCCTCTTAAGCTTCTAGATACCCAAGATGTTTTCACTTGTCATGATCCAAGTTCTAAACTTCTTGGGATTGTCCATATGACTTCAAGAAATTATTATATCCTTAGGTGAGTGAGATATTGACAAGTGTCATGATATTTCTCACCATAACCCAATGACAAAGAAATCCATTTGGATGTCTATTCAAACTAAGCATGAATAAGGAGCTACCATGTGGTATGACTATACAAATAGAAGACACACTAGCATCCATGGTTGCATTCACTAAACTTAAATTCTATGGTTGTGTTTCCTATCAAAACCATTAAAACTAAAAAATTAACTTTAGATATTTTTGTGTTATGTATCTTTTATTTTAGTCCTTTTGAAATCTTTGTCCTATCTCTTTTTTATACTTTTGTTTATGTTCACTTGAGTTGACTAATTGATTATATTATTTAATCATTTAAACTTGGTCATTTTATTCTTTCAACTAGATCAAAATTAAATAGGGTTTGAAAAATGGGTCTAGGTTGTACATAATAGTTTTACTATAATTCTATCTCATTCTACCTTAAATGGATACATGTTTATATCAAATTACTTTTAAAATTACCCATTTGCATTCAAATTCATATTCAATCACTGAAAAACTATTTATTTATCATAGGGCCTAATAGTTAAATCACCATGTGGAAATTATTAGTGACTTATAGACTTAGTCATTTCTTCAAAAATATATAGACTTTATGTTGAATGTGTGATGGCATGTGTAAAAGTCCCACTTCTCCATAGACCTAGGATGAACAATACATGTGAGCTTGTAGTAGATCACTAGGAGAATGGGATGATGCTACATGGTAAATACCACTTTACCATGTCTTTGGGACATTTATACACTTATAATCATCATAGGATCCTCTAAGTCCCCATGACGATGCCACATGGAAACATCTCATTGCTTCACACTCTTAGCTCAATCAGAACAAGTAGACATGGGTTTATAAAATGAGTCCCTAAGATGAGGCCATAGGCTAAGATCTCAAGAATATATGAAAATTAGGATTCACCAACCATTAAAAAAATATGTATTATCTCTAAGTGAAAAATATCTTATAACTTTTCAATATCCCATAGCACTTAGGATGGTGAAAAGGTAAATACATTATGGGTCCCTCATTCAAGCTATGAAGTAATAAAAACCTACCATGTAGCATTTTACTAATAACAAGATGTTATTATAGGTCTCTTGACTAGTGAGGGACTATAAAATGGTATGAGGGAATAATTATGGAACTTTCCTAGTAGCACATCTAGACAAATCATCCTAAGAGACTTAAAAACCCAAAATTGATAGTTGTGTCAGGCTCTCAAAATGTCAAGATCTTGAAAATGTACTATGTGTCCAATCTAAGTGGAAATGATGTATTTTATAATCACCTTAATGGTGAGATCATTTATAAAAAATATAATTCAATGAAAATTGGGTAGTGACATTAAATTAGGACATGGCATGCACATTAGGATTAAGCCATAATCAACATAAAGGATAAAACATTGCCTTAATTAGGCATGGTCATCACTATGTAAAGGGTGTTTGTTAGGTGTCCCAATGTATTTAAATAAATTCTAACCACTCAGATGTTAGCTCAAATTTAATTATGTATGTGTATTTTTACACAAAATCATGATTAATAGGTCATCCTAAGAGGATTTCAAGGACCTTCAACCCCTAAAAAATTGACTCAAATTTAATTAAGAATTACCTTTGATATTAATGACCTTGATATTGAGAAATATATCATTTTATTTTAATCTCAAGTTGCTTGACCCCATGGAATTCTTGAAACCACTAGTTGGTAGGTTAATTAATGCCATTTTGGGCTTGTTCTTTAAAATAATAAGGTTTGTGCATTGATCAAATGATGGATATAATAGTTATATATGGGATAAAATATATTTTACCCTTATGTAATTTCTATTTTCCATGTATTTTACTTCTTTCTATGAGCTGGTGTTGTTTGAAATTCAGTTTCATATTCATCTTGAGTGTAAGATGGATCCTATATGTGATTCTTGAATTGATTCCTTCAATTTAAAATTGATGTCTTTTGATATTATTGGTCTTTAGTTTTATAGGGTGACCATGTTTCCCTGATCAACATTTTTACCATTTTATTCTAAATTTTACATTATCTATGTCTTCTAGTTATGACTTTTTGGTGAAGAAAATGTCAGTTTATTCAAATATTCATCCACTTAACTAAATTAGAACTATTTTTTATACAAATAAGGATCATCTCCATCTTTTCTCCCTACCATCTCTTTTGTTATCTGATCTAAAATTTGGTCCCAAGACACTTATGAGATTAAGTGTTTAGAATGAACTATAGGATAATAAGGTACTTTTTTCCTTTAATTTTAGGATTGATTCAAGATAAAACCAAGGCACAAACTAGAAGTATTGGGATTAATTATATAACCTACTTTAAATGAGTCTTTGAGAGGTGTGGTTTTACCATTAGGGATCTAGTACTTAACTTGACAAATTACAACCTTCATCAAGTCTAACAAATTCCAACCTTAGACACTACTAGGATTTATTCCACCAATTTATAAATGAAGTGTATGGACTTGATGAGCTCTTAAAATAAACATAAAATGGGGAGACTATGGTAGGGTAGAAAAGGATGCTTCTTG
The DNA here is from genome assembly GCA_037957365.1 of Torreya grandis. Classification (NCBI taxonomy): domain Eukaryota; kingdom Viridiplantae; phylum Streptophyta; class Pinopsida; order Cupressales; family Taxaceae; genus Torreya; species Torreya grandis. Next base: position 360,833 of record JARHVA010003688.1, read on the forward strand.
GCTTGAGAGGGTGATAATTCTTCAAGAATCAAGCTATGTGCCCAAATATAGTTACACCACTCTATGTCAAGCTTCACAAGGCTACTGAACTCATAATCACATAGGGTAAGATTCTAAGTAAAATTAGATCAAATAATTTATTTTTGAATTCTCTACCAAATATGAACATAGAGAAAAGTATGCAGTAAATTACACTTAGAAACTAAACAAATGATTTGTAGCTTCAAACACACACATTATGATTGTTACAGAATAAATAAGAATAATTCATAAATGAATTATAATAAGAAAGAAAATTATAACTACTATAGTCATTATTGGTGACATAACACATTATCATTTATCTAACATAGGCATTCATTCAAAATTAGTAGATAATAGGCCACATTCATAGACAAATAAACTAGCTGATATAAATCCAAAAATAAGAACTCATTTGAAAAATGTTTCTTTACATAAAAATAATTACCATTATAAATATAAATCAACCTATATATATATATATATATATATATATATATATAAGGATTGAGGTTACCTCCTAATAACAAAATATTCCCATCCTTGGCCATGATGACCACCCAAGGTTGTTACAACTACAATCATTCAAAAAAAGAAGATCCACCACTTTCAAAAAGATGCCCAAATCCCACTCAATGCAATATTCTAAGGAGATATAGAATAATCACCTCCCAAATGTTTAGGTTGTCCCTCCTTGGCTTCCAACATAGCTTCTACCAAGTAGAATTCCTTATCCACCTTTTCCAAATTCATGGGGGGTTCCTAAAAAATCACCTCAAATTAGGCCAATAGTCATTGGTGAAATTTGAGTGGGGTATAAAGGGATAATTTCAAATATAAAACCTAGCTAATACCTTTTATGGATTATTTCAAGAGATCTATAATTTCCTTTCCTCCAAATTTATTTGATTTTAACACCTTTATTCTCATGACTTGGTCAAAATGAGCTAGGTTAACCTCAAAATATCCTTTGTCCAATAAGACTTCACATAGATGGAGTATCACCATGATGTTTACTTCCTTTAATTAAGTCATCATCTATTCCCTAACATATTCAAGATGTTATATGACTATCTACACCATGTCCAACCACTCTTCAATTGAGACTCTCATGTTCCCAAGATAGGTTTGATATAAGTTCTAGTATATGAGAGGAATAAGTTTGAGCTCTAATAACATGTACTTTTGGATAATAATAACAAGAATTTTTCATTTGTTGTTCATGTGATTGATCCTCTATAATTATTTTTACACTCACTATATGTTCTCTTTGTTCATGGTTAGTGTTCTAACTACTTCTCCAAGAGATGTGAAGAGTTGAATGATGGATTCTTTAACTCAACCAAGTACTTATATAATAAAATTTATATTCACATATGCTTACAATTCATAAACCTATTCCTTCATGTAGTTCATTATTTTTTCAAAAATGTCATGAGTATATCATAACATGAAGACTAGATCCTCAACCACCTTATCTTCTCCACTATACGTCCTCCCATTAGTGAGGGAGAGTGTACATGTTTGTTTTACCATTCTAATTGGTATCCATAATGAGTGAATATCTATGTAATAATCCTTATGATGTTCCCATACTCCCTAGTAAACTCCATTAGATCTCTAGATCACCTTGCAAGATCATTTTTGGTCATTATGATCTTATGGTAACTCACATGATAAAAGACAATGAGGGTGGGGTGGTAGAGATAGAGGTGGATGGTAGAGGAAAACTATGGGTGATAATTTTATGGATAATTAAATTAATGGGTTCCCTATTAGGATATTAAGGGATGGAGGCATGAGGGGAAGGAATATCCATGGTTGCCTACTCTTAGTTATACTTTAGGCTTGACATTAGGCTACTACAGATGTTGAATCATAGTGGATATATAGCCATGGGTAGAGTATCCTTAGTAATTAGAGGTTGAGGGGATGGAGAAGAGACCAAGGGAGTAAAAATATGTGTAGGAGATGGAGATGTAACACCTTGTATATTCTTTTTTTAAATCCTAGGTGTAGTCATAGGGATGCTCTAAGTAGATGCCATAAGTTGGGATTGTTTTATTTTCTTCTTTGCCTTGAGCATGAATAACACCTCCTTTTCATTATCAAGTTTAAGTTGAGTATAATAATTACTATGGGGTATAATTTTGTAGGATATGTTGAGGTGATATTGGTACTTGATCACACAAGCCTTGATGATACCATGAAGGTCCCATTCTTATTGCTCTACTTTATCTAGGATGTAAGTATATTTAATTGTCTCCATATTATGAAATAGAGCCAGATTCATGTACACATGTTGTAATATGATTATGGGGAAGGTTGGGTAAGCCTTCTATTGGTAGCTAAGGGAGTGGCTAAAAACATCATCTAATAATTGATGAGTTATTTCTTACTCATCCAACTAGTCTAAAACCTAATAGGATAGTTAGATGGGGGACCTATAAATCCATACTACTAAGATTATGGTGTCATATTATTAATATAAATAGTTTTTAATGGGTTTTAGGGAGTGTTTGATCTATTATTATAGTCAAGTCATGGCCACCTCATTGATTGTCATGTGTACCAATGGGTATAATGATTCACAAAAATATCTAATGTTATTTTTGTAGTGGTGTCCATGTGGTTTGTATAAAAATATATGCACCATAACACACACAATATTCTATGGTGGAAACTCAAAAGGTTTGAACACAATGGTGGCATAGATAGTGTCCACTAGGTAAATCATCATGTAAAAAATTTCTCCAATCTAAGCCTATGATAGTACTTTGATGAGGTTAAAATTGATCACACTCCTTAGGTCTGGGACCTCATCTCTTTTGATAATTATGATCATCAATGTCACCCTTAAGAGGTTCACATGTTTGGCGTCACTAACCTTGAACATGTATTTTATAAGAGTGTCCCAATATGAACCCCCTTCCTAAAGAGGTGGATAAGATATACACTAATGTCCTCTTTGTCAACCCATCATTTATGGTCACTAGACTAGTGCTTAAGGACTTCATGTATATTATGTTAACTATCCCATGTATCTATTATGATAGCATCATAACTACTTATGAAATCTAGGTGGTTGTAGTGCTACTTAAAAGTATACCCTAAGATGTTTTTGACCAAGTTTTCCAAATTGACTAAGTAAACTAGATCCCACCCATCTTAAATAACACACTTGGAAGTCTATAACAAGTTTCAAAAGAGGTACATGTAAAGGTAGGGTTAGCCATGGCTATGTGTAATCTTAACTTGCCTAGCATAGAGATATCATCAAGGTACTTAGTTTCATCATCATCACCCTTTGAGGTAGGTGTTTGCATGCCTTGAATTGATTTGAAGACATTTTTATAATGTTTAAATATAACTATGATAGATGAGAATGTGGTGTCCTAGTACCAAGTATCAGGCTTAGGATTGGAGGATAAAGTATCCATAGTGAGAAGGTTAATATTGATAGGAATGAAATATGAGTGAGGAGGGCACAAAGTGCACACGAATGAGAAGGAGGGTTTTAACTCTATGTAATTGGGATCAATAATGTAAAATTAGATTAATATAAGGACTTAATAGAGATCTTCTATGTTAATGACTTTAGGACTTATCCAACATGTTTAAATTTGAGTTAGTGGTATAAACAACCAATTCATTACCTAATTTGGAATTAACTTAGAAATTGTGAATATATGCTCTGATATATATTTGAATACTATGATGATAAATTTTAAATTGTCTGTTCAAGGCTTGGTTTGCAATTTAATTAATGGGATAAGCATGGTAGGCACATGGCTACCTTGCCCTTGTGTCATCTTAGGTGGCTCGAAGTTAAACCATGTGTTTAACACTAGTTGGTACTATTTTTAATGGATGCATGTAAGTGCAACAGGGTGTCACTCTTTTACATTTTTGAGAGATATAAATAGCCACTTGGACTATTGAGATGATGCTTGGTGTCTTCTAATTAGATTTTGAATCTTAATATACCTCATTTTTATGAGATAATTTTGTATTGGGCCTTTTCTATCAATTTGTAAAAAAGGTCCATATGGCATGGTCTCAGTAATCATTTTTTCCTAAGATCTAACATCTCTAATAGGTCTAGGATATTGACACTTATAATAGGTTCCACATGGTGTTTCCCCTTCCATTGCTCTCTCTAAGGATTTAACATCTCTGATAGGTCCAAGATATTGACATATTAGACTCTAAGAGACTGTTGTTCTCATAAAATTAACATGAGTCCAAATTCTAAAAAAAACATTATTAGCATCAAAAATATCCTAAGTATGAAAACCATTTACTCTTTTAGTATGTAATAAGGAATATATTGTATTTATACTCATAAGAATCTAGGTATCTTAAATGGAGACCAAATCATCATCTTAAACATTGTTAAATGTTAGATAATTCAAGGTAGAATAAAGGTCTATGTCTAACTAAAAAAGGTTTGAAGCTCTGGCAAAGCATAAAAGTTTATAACTTATAGAGGGGTCTCCCACTTCTCTAAATAATTAGGTTGTGTTGGCCACAATTAATGGTTACTTTGTGGGGAAAATGTTACATCAGAGTTTAGAACCCAAACTATAATCATCCAATATTAAACATAGAGGTAGGCAAGCTAAACTCTATTTGATACACTTTGAGTATGAAAAGTGCTCAAATATATTTTAACAAGTAAAATATTGGATTTTAGTTCTTTCAGAGGCCACTTTGTGTGTTAATGTTGGATTCATTTTATTTGATGGACTATTTTAGTAAGCTTAGGCACATCTAAAATATTGAATGTATTCTTAAGGGGTATGCATTTCATATACATTTGTGTAAGGGGAGAGGGATTTATCATCAATATACTTCCAATTAGGAATTTATATCCCTAATATAGATACTTTTAGTCTCACTCCTAACCTTTCTCCAGTATCATTCAAGATGAAAATCCTATGATGGATATTTCTAAATTCACCCTTTGTAAGTAATATTTAAAAAAAAAAAATAGACTTCCTTTTATCTGATATTTAAAATTTGCTATATGAGGGTTGGAGACCAATGTATTTACAATTTATGGTAGTCTCAATAGGCTCCCAATATCAATATGACCATTTTCTCATTCAACTATTCATAATATCTTTGTTCCTTTCCCCCAAAGTACTTGTGATGGACTTGGATAGTGTAGAGTTTTTCTTAATTCACTTGTCTAGTGTTGAGTCCATGTCTATTAATTCCTTTAGTTATTATTATAGAGTTACCTTGCTTATTGAATTCCAAAATGGTTTTCCATAGTTTGGTCATCCTTTAAAGTAGTCATCACATTCCCTAAACTTTGTTTCATTTATTAATGATTGGGATAAGGAATACCCTCTCTTAGGGTCATGGGATATGACATATTTGACATGAAAACTAAGGTAAGGTCAATAAAACAAGTATAGGGCACATAGATACCCAAAATAAAGAACAAAACAACATAATAAAAGTAAACAAAAAAAATCAAACACCCCATAAACAAAAAAATAAACTAACCTAAGCATTATATATAATATATATATGTATATACATACATATATATATATATGTATATATATATACATATATATATATATATATATATATATATGTATGTATGTGTATATATATATATACATACATATATATACATACATACATACATATATATATATATATATATATATATATATATATATATATATATACATATATATATATATATACATACATATATATATATATATACATACATATATATATATATATATATATATATATATATATTACCATCCTAATGATGATGTTATTCATAGATTGTATTAGAAATGGAATATTATAGGTAGTGATTGAGGAACTCTCCATTCATAGGAAGTAGGAGGTCACCACCTTAAAGGTTCTTGAGGTGGAATACATTATGTCCAAGTAACTCTGATATATAATACATACTAATCCATAATGGGTTGAAATTTGAGTGTTGGTATTTATTTTCATGTAATTTATCCCATAGAAGTACTATGTCATAAATCCTAAAGGACTTCACGTTCACTTTTTTTTCAAATCATCCTTTAACTACATCTTGGTGTTTACTAGAATTTTGGAGAGCCTCTACCTAATCATATTTCACTTAGATGATGTATAATTAATTATACCATCTTGGTGATTTACATGTATTATTTCATAAAATTATTTGTAGGTAATCTGAGGGTAATTTGGAAGATACGACCTAACCCATACACCAATAGGAATGACTAACTTTTGAGGGCTTGTTTATATTAGGTGCAATCAGCACAAAGGACATATTAATAATGAGAGTAATTTTTAGGGATTAATTTGAATACATGTATTGATACATTGATAAATTTTATGTTTGTATATTCTTCCAAACTATTTATTTTTATGAATTAGCTATATGGGATTCTTAATGTGACCCCATGTTAATATGCCCACTCACTAAACTCTATAGATTGGAAACAAATTCCATTATCATATACTAGTGATAGTGGTGTGCCAAGTTGATAACTTATTTGGTATTACTTGGTGGATACCACCTCAATCTATGTTGTGTCATATTCAGTGGCTGTGAGCATGAATTTATGGTCAGCTAAGGAGTTTGGATTAATAACCCCTATGAAGTCAAGTCCCTATTGGGAAAATAGTCTTCTTTGAATACTAAGATGCAATTGCATGTTATCATGAACTTCACATTTGGAAAATGATTGAAATTGGTGATACTATCATACACTAACATGCACATCTATGAAAATAGTGGGCCAGTTATATTATTCTTGCAAACAATTACCCAAATTCTCATGGAAACTAGTCATAACATCCTTGGAATCTTCCTCAAATAGGCACATGAAATATATGCCTTCATAATTATTTTTATAAAGGACCCATTACTTGATCATGAAATCAATTATTTTTAACTTAAGGTCCCTTTATGAGGTGTCATTTAGTATAGGGGTGGACTTACATAGAGAAGGTAGTGGGTGATCAGAGAATACTAAACTTGATGAAGCAATTTTACTTGTTCCACATGATGTAGTGTAATTTGGGAATCAATATCTATAATTAGTTGAATGAGACCTTATTTTTAGACAAGTTTAGCCATTCTAATATCCATATAATACTCTTATAATTTGACCATCCACTTATCTTTTTACTCTCCTAACTCATTATGCCCAAGAACCTTATTCCTAATAATATAATGCCTAAATTTATTCACTACCTTGACTAGGACATAGGCATGCTTATCAAGGGTATACTAATTTATCTCTTCATGTTTAACATTTATTCTCATGAAATAAATTGGGTGTTCTTTTACATTCTACTTTTGGGTGAGGAGAATGGTAATGGTATGCTCAAAATTAAGAGAGTAGAGGTAGAAGTCATTAGTTTAGTATAAGCTTGTTAGAATTGGTGCCTACATGATGGACTCTTTATTATCTTGGAAGGCCTTCTTGTATCTAGTGTTCCATTCCACTTTATCTTCCTATTTTAGCATGAAAATTAGATTTTTAAAAATCTTGACAAGTCCATAAATAAATTTGTGCATGAAATCAAATTTCCAAAAGAAAGATTTTAGTTCCTTATTACTATGTAGGAGAGGTATATTATAAATAATATTGACACATTCAAGGTCAATAGATATACCTTAATTTGTGACAATGTGACCACGAATATTACCTTCACTAATATTAAACATGTTATTCTTTGGGTTTAAATAGATACCATTCCTTCTTCATCTCTCAAATATATTTTATAAGGGACAAATGTTATCTAACCTATATTTTGAAAAGACAAACAAGTCATCCATATAGACAATAATACATTTCCATATTAAACCTTTGAAGAAAAAATCCATGGCTCTCTAAAAATTTGATCCATATAGATAGTAATACATTTCCATATCAAGTTGAATCACATTAATTTGTTATCAAAAGTTCCCCACTTCATTTTCAATGTCCTCTTGGTTTTATCTTATGCTTGATGATAACTTGGTTGTATTTAAAGATTATATATATATATATATATATATATATATATATATATATATATATATATGACATCATCTGGTATCCACTCACATAGATCATGTTATCAAAGGATGTTATTAATTAATTATATTTACAAAATATTAGGTTAATATGTCCACACATAATTGAACCTCTTCTTTTTTATTATGAATGGGTACCAAATTGGCTACCTAATTGGAGTGGTATCCTAGAAAAATTATTCCAATTGATAGGAGATTCTAAACCTATTTATGCATAATTGGTTCAAGAATCAGTTTCATGGGTCTCTACCTTTATCTTAAATGATTTTGATTTGATTTGAGGGGGAAAATATGGGTTATTATACTTTGGTTAAATATCCTAGGATATCCATAGACCTAGGAAATTATGTCTCTATATACCAAAAAAAACCCTCTAAGTTGTTAAATATATTGTAATGTATAATTAAGGAAAATGTTAACAATATGGGGATGATTAGGGGACCCAATATTGATAGTCTTAAACTATGAATCTTTGTACCTTAGCTTCTATGATCGGTATTAAAATTTATAAAGGTCAAAAAATAAGTCAAATGAGATCATACCTTTTGTGACTTGGTTTTCTCTAAAGTCCATGATGTTGTCCAAGTCATAATCTTTATCTCTTAGATCATATCTTTCCTTCTCATCAATTATCTAAGATTATAACACCTTGATGTTGCTGAGGAATTGTAGGATATGTTGGCCATATTTAAAGACTTAAAAGTTTTTAATATTATCTAGGATACAGGGGCAAGGGATTACCTCAAATAATTCTTGTAATCCCATATCATCTAGAGGGAATAGATTTTATGATAGAGGTTGTTAATGAATCAGCCATTTGGTTCTCTTTTGAAGGAATGGGGATATCATTAAAGGTAGTGAACATCTCTATCAAATCCCATGCTTTGTGTTTATAATTCCCAAAATAGGAATGTTTGTAGTATAATTTTATCCTAACTTGGTTTATGACCAGCTCAAAATCCCCAAACACTCTAATCTAGTTGACCCTAAATTCTAAATATAATTACATCCCAAGGACTAAGGCTTCATATTATGAAAACACTTTAATATAGGGGAACTAAATTTTATAGGTGTATAAGTGCCATTTTACCTATTGGTTAATTAGAAGGAATAATGCCCAATAACCTTGTATACTCCTAGGTTTGAGGATACTAAGTTCATTTTTAATTCATGACATTGTATTCTATGATCATGTGTTTCATCCTAGGTTCTCTATCTACTCTGATTTCATTGAACACACCTCTCTAGGGTAGCACATATGAGAAAAATTAGTAGCCATATACTCATTTAATGTTTTAGAAAAATATATATTGAGAATCATTTCATAGGATTTAGGGATTTATAAATCTTAGATGTATATGAATTGTTGGATCCTATGCTTGGACTCTAGTTACATATGGACATTTAAAATCTAACTAGCTACCTAAACCTATAATTTATCTAATTAGATAGCCACATTTTCAAATTTTATAGGTACTAACCCTAAATTCTCATAAATTCCCATGGTATCACATTGGTTGATTCTCCTATGTTGACTAATAAGTTATGTAGGTTCTTTTGAAATAGTTTGATAGTCAGGAGGAAGAAACTTTTTTTTCTTATGGATGACCACATTATTGTACGAAGATTTTTGTTTCACTTGGATTAGCTTATCTATAGGTTAATTAAATAGTAGGTCTCAGTGTTTAGTGATTTGGGTGAGTTCATTAAGTGTTATATTGGATTTTATTTTCTTCATGTCTTCTAATTATTATAACCCACCTTGTTTTGAACTAGTTGAACCTATGTAGGATCTTTTTACTCATTATATTTTAGAGGTGGTGAGTCATTATTATCTTTGAGATTATAATGGGTGGTACCATTTTTCAAAGGAGTAGAGGTGGTGAGTGTTTTTTGTTATATATGGTTCATAAGGGCATAAGGGCATAATTTCTGCTTTGGAATTGATATAAGGCATGAACCTGATTTGTACTCTCCTCTAGTTCATTGTCTTATTGGTTGGGGAATTTCATACTCTATAAAACCATTATTGTGTTTGAAGTTATAATAAATTTATAATATTATGATTGGTTTGGGAACACCTCATATTCCCCCATCTCTCATTGGAATATATCAAAGGCACCATAAAATTGTTGATGCATGTTTTGTGCACACCATTTCTTTAATGAGGTAGCCTCTAACATTTTAGGATCTAAATCAAGGTAAACTCAAATCCATGGCATGATTTGTAGATATGCGGTCTATTGTAACCTATAAATGGAATAGCAGGAGGGCATGCAGGTTGTTGAAAATATTTTTAGACAAAGGTGTTGTTCCTAATAAGGGAAGTGAATCTTTATGTGAGTTGGATGGGTAGCTAGTTTATAATATAAAGTGTGTATATCTCAAAACACACTCAAAAAAGGGAGGTAAAGGTAAGGAATAACCTATTCCTATTGTTAAAATAAATTTCACACACATAGTTAGACATGGCTAAGAAATCTAAGGATATAAAGATGAAGGAAATTAACAAGCCTTAGAAAAAAGCTGTTCCTTTTAGGGTAGATATTGAACACCCTTAATCAAGAGATTATGGATTGGGTTATTGAAGTATTTGAGGCATATATTTCACATGCATATAAAACTACATCTAAGAAAGAACTCATGCACAATTAGTGTTATGGTCTTAGTGGGTGGACTTCACTAATGCCTCAAGGTTTTGGTGTAGCAGTTCATTACATGTGGTATCAGAGCCTCCACCCAGGTTCAATTCATAGAGTGGGTGGCTACGCTAGCATGGAAATGTTAATTTGAGGCTCGTACATGTAGGGAATCCTAGTGGTATGGGCACAAATCCAGCCTAGAGTCTGGGCTTTGAAAGTGTGGTGGGATGTTATGGTCCTGATGGGTGGACTTCACTAATGCCTCAAGGTTTTGGTGTAGCGGTTTGTTACAATTATAATTATGAATACATTTAAACTTTATTATCCTAAACAATATATTTACCAAGATTTAAATATCTATTTCACATCTATAGATCAATACATTAATAAAAAAAATCAATAATCCATTCACAAATTTTACACACTAAAAATTATTGAAACATACAATTGAAGAAAGTAACAACTAATTACATATAAATTGGGAAGAACATACACAAACACATTTGTTGATGAATAAAATTGATGTTCCTCTTGTATTCAAAAATTCTCTAATAAAAATCCTAGTTGAATTAGAATTATTTATATAGACTTGGGGAATGGGTCACCTCATCTTCCAAGTTTATTCAAGGTCATTACATGTGATAGTCAGAACATGAGTTCTAACTATGGTCTAAAACCATATAAGAGTCTACTTATAGTTTATAAGTTTAAATTAGCCTTCATCAAAACTATGCAACATGTGCATGTGTATAAATACAAAGGCAATTTTTGTATAATTATAGGTTGAACTATATGTAAACTTTAGAATATGCACCATTTAACAAAATTGCACATGCTTCCTTTTAAAGGTTGTGAGAATAACTTGCTGATCTTTAAATTAGATAATATTAAATGGAACTTAGACATGTGCATGAAGGACCAAAATCACTTTACCAATGGTTTAACACCATTGGAACTAATTTTATTCATGACTAATCTAAACTATGCATTGTATTCTTACATGTGCTTTTTATAGAAACTAGATATTCACTTTTTTTTTTGTTATTTAGTTTAAGGCATACATGTTCATACTCTATCTTAACTACAAGATCCAATGTCTATCAATAGATATATCTCTAATTATAAAATATCTATGTATTTAATCCGTAATACCCTACTAGCTTTTGAAATGTGACATGTGTTAACACCTGATTGAGTCTAGGATCTTTGAAAAGTCCACCTAGGACTCTCATCACTAATCCTTATGTACTAGTTTAATGTAGTTCATTGGATTTTAGTGATTTTGAATGATTGAATCCTATGTACTTGCCACTTGTCATTCATTATTCTACTCTACTTCATATGAGTGTCACTTGGTAGCTACTCAAGGCTCTTGAGCTCTATGTACTAGGCTTTTTGCTTCTTCCCAGTGTCATTGGATACGTGCACTAGGTTCCCATGATGGTTGTTGACCAAATTTTACCCTATAGGTCAAATTTAGACCCCTATAAGTAAAAACTTGATATTTAGGTGCTTTTATGGGTATATTATTATTTCTATGGTGTATTATAAGTCTTTTAATGTCATTTCATGTCATATTAGTTGTGTTCATAGTCATTTTAATCTGTATGTCTTTTTAAGCCATTCAAAGGTCATAAAAGGATCATTTATGACTTGTATGGCCTCCTTGGATAAATTGAAGGTGTGAAAAGGTGATATTATGTGCAATGTGTCTTATTATGCCTTAATCAATTATTTCTAACTAAAAAGTGGTAGCTTCTTCATAAAAAAGAATAATTTTCTTGGAAAAATGAAGAGTTTAGAACTTGTATAACCCATAAGGGATTGTGACACATGGGATAAGGCTTTTAGATGACTATTTAGCTTCCTTAGACTCATTTACATTTTTTACATACTATAAAAGTACCAAATTTGAGATGAAACCATTCTACTCCTTCATCTCCTTCTAGACACATAAAATTAGTCAACAGGTTTGTGCTTATTATAACCAATTAGATAGTTTTCAAGTCAAATAAATTTGGGAGATATTATTAATTTTATACCTTTGGAATATAATAGAGTTTATCATAATTTTATATTCAATATATCACTTCTCATACTGACATCACTCACTACCTACATGCAACTCAAAGTATACCTATAGGAGCCCTCATGATGATGTTATGGAGGAATGGGAGATTTTATAGGTGTTTAAATAATTTAGAGTGTTAAGAGTGATTTTTAAATCTTTTTGAGGGCCTTTAATTTATCACAACCACATATATCTTGTACACTACCTAAAATTCTAAATTTACTACCTGTACATGAAAATGGACACCTACAGGTGATACCACAAAGAGTTAGGATGTCATATGGGAGTGTTGAAACAATTGGTGAAACTCATTTTTGGGATCTTAGTATGTTTAAGATATCATAAAAACCCATGAGAGTTTTTTATTTTGTCTGTAAATAATGAATAACCTTCCAAAATTAATGATTGTAGATTCAGGGACCTCTTCCCTAAAAGATAAAAATAAAACACTTCACCATTTTATAGATATATTATAAGAAAGTTATCAATATTTTTTATACATATAGATTACCATAAATTTTAGTCTCCACATATTATAATAACCTTTTAAAAAATTTAGGGTGGATGACTATTGAATATTAGTAGTTGAGCACGTCAAAGTTGCCCATTTAGCCACTGAATTTTGATACTGTCATCGATAAGATTTAAAATTCCAAAGTGATTCTATAATATTAAAGTGAAAATGGGGTATGTATTTATGTTTTATATATGTACTTAAGTAATGGGTATATCAAGGAGCATATAGGTCATCAAGAGAGTTTTATATGAACTATTTGGAGTCTAATTCACACCTACATGTGTGCCCAATTCTAAAACTATACACCTACAACTAACTGTTAGCTCCTACTTCATCCATGAGAGAGACAAAATAATGGAAAAACCTACATTATTTTATGTAAAATTATTAAAATTGGATCATAATATATAAATTTGATGTCATAAATATCCCAAGATGAGTTCTCACCCACAGGCTTCTACTTATCTCACTACAGTCCACCATAGTTCATTATATGCAACAATGAGCTAAAGAGTGATATTTTGGTGTTTATATTTCATAAAAAATAATTAAATGGGTCTAATAAAATGGTAATAACCCTATTAAACTATTAAAATCTCAGGGTTTATCATTCTCAATCTTGAATATGTAGGGTAACCTATAGGTGTGGTGTCTTGAATAAGAGACAGAGTCAGAGGTTACACTCATACTTGATCATTTAAAGTGTGAGAAAAGTTATGTAGGAGGTTAGGGTGATTAAAAAACTTAGGACACATTCATAATTATATTCATGATCTCAATAATCTCATACCAATGTAAATAAGTAGAGAGAGGACCCTAAGGATGCATCACATCGTCCATATGATAAATCCTACACATAGTACCCTTCTCCTAGTATGTCTTGGATTTAGAGAGAGTTTTAAGGTCCAATCACCTGACCAAGGGAAAAAAAAATTTAATATTGTATCCATCACTTGTATAACCCCCTCCAAAATTCAATTTTTTTGGGGAAAAGTAGGGAAGCACCCTCTATTTTGTCTTAGACAAAGGGTACTTCCCTAGGTTGTAAATCTTGTAGTCTTAGGGATTGGAGATAAAATGGTGGAATGGGATCTAAGTGAACATTTTATAGAGGTGTAATAATTTTAATAACACCTAAAAAAATTTAAAACCAATCACATAAGGAGGAACCTCAATAGGGTGCCCTAGACCACAAGGGTTATAGTTAGGCCTATTAGGTAGGGTTTTAGTCTAAAGTCAAAATGAGAAGTCAATGTCATTTCCAGCCTTATATGGGAATTATAAAATATTTGAGTATGTTTATATGGTCATTTAATATATTACCAAGTTTTTTAAATGTTTAAAAGTCACAAAGAATGCCACTTTTGGCTCAAGGACAACATTAGGCCTATGTAAATGAGAAAACAAGATCGATAGGGTAAATTGAGATGCTCACATCTCATTTTACAATTTGCATGGAGATACAATAAGTTTTGAGGAGTTGAAAAGGATCTTGAAAATCATTCTTGTGAAATTTTTTTGTAGTTATATCGTCATATCTTTATGGACAATGGCTAAGAGCATAAAATAGGAATAAACTCACCAAACCCCTTGTTAGTGACCAATTTGAGAAGATGGAGTAGTTAGTTAATATAAATGGAATATTTTACCCAAAAAAGTGATTATATGATGTAGGGGACTCTCTAAATATACTCTCCATCCTTTTGGATTGTATGAAATTATATGGATAGACTATAAATAGGGTTTTCTTCAAAGTGTTTATGTTTTTGTAGGTTCTAAGAAGACTCTAAAGATAAAAATCACGTGGGAATAAATAGTTATAATTAATATAACTCACCATGTACATTTAAGTCTTTATAAAAATTCCTAATTACCTCAACAAGATCTCTCATCTCTATTAGTCAAAGTTGACATAGTGAACATGATAACAAGAAGGGTGAAAACATCCAGTAAGTTGTTTTTAAGGTGTGATTGATGCCCTTAAGGCCATGTATGTCATTGAAAAATTTAATTGACCCCATTTTATGTATTTTAATGATAAATTACATCCAATTTTGAGGCCAAGTGTGACGGGTGACTGAAAAAGGAGTTTCTTTGACTATAGGTAGTGATGGCTGACTTCTAGAGGGATCCAGATGATTAGGAATGCATATAATGCATGTAAAAACATGTATATAAACCCTAACTCATATTAAAATCATTATATATATCCCTAGTTAGTTTTGGGACGTTTCAATATGGGTGAATGATGAAGGCAATTTTCTTATGTAGAATGAGAACTCCTATGTCACATTTCAAGAATTTCATGACTTGGGGTGCCACTTGTATCTTATAAAATTGAATGATAAATTTAAAATTATATTTTCATGCACATTTAACTCCTTTTATTATCTTTATATTTGTACTTGTGACCTTTGGAATGATTTCTTCTCTTCTCTCTAAAATTTTATAAGAACTAGCCATTTTGGCTATTGTAAGGATGTTCCACCTAAGTATGGTAAATCCATGCTCATTTTCATACCAGGGATCAATAAATACTACTTATTTTACCTCTTATATTAATTTTAATAGTGTTTACACTTTAATTATCTATCTTTCTTAGTGATGATTATTGTTTCCTTAGCATTGTTATCTCATTCTCTCACCTATTTGTAGCTTGAAATCTTCATTTTGTAGGTCACATGAAGTGTTATATGAATTGTCAATGTTGAGTGAGTTATCCTATTTAATATTTTCTTTATATTCTTCTTATCTATTCCTCATATCCTAAACATTCATCATAAACTCATCATTAAATATTGATGTGAGAAGATTCAGATTAGAGAAGTGTATGCCTAGTTAGTCTCTTGGTCTCATATGTGACATATAATTGGTTAGTAGTTATCAATTAATTTGGTGTATCACCACCTTTAGGATAGTTTATTTTTAGTTATATCTCTTGTTTCATTTCAATCATAAGTTTATTAGTGATCAAAAAATAATACACCAAGGAGTTATCCCTATCTAGAGATTCACCTCATTCTTAAGCTACCCACAACCTGGAGGTGTTTCAATTATGACACTTAGATAAGGAGAGTTGAGACATGTCCTCAAAGGGTGAAAATCTAAGTGAAAATAATGGTGACACTATCACTCTCATAGAGATTTCACATTTTAACTCACTCTCACATCATTCTATCAAAAGGGTTTGAGTGGACATGCGCCATAGGATCTTGGCTTAGACTTTTTGACTTATACTTTAATCACATGGGTATGCGACTTGGAAACTCTTAGTTTATTCTAGAACCTTCGAAAATTCATACTTGATATTGCACCTTTATATCAACTATACAGATCAATGTGAACCATTGATATATTAGGTCTATTTTTGAATCCAAATGGGTAATTTATGAGGTCAAATTTGACATTTGCACAAGCATCAACTGACATCCTCATGACCATCAAATTATGTCTGAAATATTATCAAATTTGATCTCTTAAATTATCCCTTACCAAGGTTAAGTTTTATATTCACATGACCATCAAATGATGTCTTCATGACCATCAAATGGCATTTGCATCACTCTCAAATTTAATATCATAAGTTTTACATGTTGTTAAGGTTAAATTTGATGTTCATGTGATCATCAAATTATGTCCTTATGACCATCAAATGACATCTATGAGACTGTCAAATTTAATCTCATCAACTTGACATTTGTCATTTATTTGGGATTTCATACTTCTATATACTTTATCAAAAATTGACTCAGGATAATACTTTAGGATATATGCATAAAGGACCTTGAATGAATATTCTAGCCTAAGGTCTTAGTATTAGTAAAATACAATTTGGACCTAGGCTAAGAATATATAAAATAGCTCTAACATTTAATATCTATGATCTATCATAGAAAATTATGATTGGTAACCTTGGCTAAAATCTTAAATCATGCTCAAGACATATTGAAAAGTGTTCTCTAAGCAAGGGTGCCACTTAGCAATATGATATTGGTCTCAGGATAATTGTTGTGGGGCATTTGTTTTGTTATTTCTATGCGGGGGGATTATTTTGAGATTTTGGTATGGGGGAGTTTTTTTAGACAACATTTTATCAACAAATCTCTCAAAGGGTCATTTCATTAGACAATATGCCTGAGACACAAAGTCCACAATAATTTCATTGACGGAATTAATTCAAATAAAATGTCCACAATAATTCTCATAAAGACCTAATTCTCTTGAATAAAATGTCTGAAGGAATGTTTAAAGGAATGGTCTGAAAAGGGCTAAACGGCATGATGTTTTAGACAAATTGTTTGAAAGAATTAGTTGAAGGGAAAAAGGCCCAGGACAAAATTCTTGAAGGGTAAGTGGTCACTTCAAAAATCTTGAAGGGTAACCACAAAAGTCCTAAAGGGTAATTTCAAAAGGCCAAAGGGTATGTTCATAAATTTTGAAGGAATATGTGTCCCTAAAAAAACTTATGAAGGATAATTCAGAGGCAAAAAAAGGCATTTCAAAAGTCCCAAAAGAATTCTATCAAGAAAAATGATTGCAACAAAAAGGATAAAGGACATATTGAACAAATCCCAAAGGGTAGGCTCATTTCCTTAGGTAAAATGTTTTGGACAAAAGGTTAAAAGTATCTCAATTATCTTGGGAAAAGTGTATTAGACAAATTATCTGAAGGAATGGATTTAGAGGGCAAGGGCCCAAGATAAAATCTTAAAAGGAATTTCAAAAGGCTGAAGGGAACATCCAAAATGTTTGAAGGGCACTTCTGAAGGGCCACAATGGCTAAAATAAAAAGGTCAAAGGTTCCTTTTTCAAAATCAAATGGGATTGGAACAAAATCCTAAAGGATAAGTCCTAGAGGACAAAATATTTAGGACCAACATTTTGAAGGGTAAGTGAAAGGGTTAAAGGGTATACTTAATGGAAAGAATGCTTAAAGGGTCCACTTCATAAGGTAAAATGATCTAGGATGAAAGTCCTGAAGGGTATTTCCTTAGGGCAAAGGACCCACATACCTAATTCCTTTGGGGGAATTGTTTTGAACAAAATTTTTGTAATAATTTCCCTAACATAGATAGGTCCATGACAAAAGTACCAAAATAATAAATCCCAAGAGGATAGCAAAGTTATTTCATGAAAACATAAGTTTGTAACATTTAGCTCAAAGAAACAAACTTGGTAGAACAAAATATTTATTTTATCAAAACACAATACCAATGCCATCTTGACAATGTAGGAAAGGCCAAATCATGATATTTTCTTAGAATTTACATAAAATTTTAGAAGAGGGGGATCAAAATCAAGACAATAATCTAGAGAAAGTGGGTCCCCATTTCCTATAGAAAGAAGGGGGATGTTGGATATAAAAAATGGTGAATTATAGGGGAAATACTCATGAGTTCATGAACCTAGAACTTTAGTTATCAATATTTAGATCAATCATGAAGTGTGCCAAAAAAAAATTATTAAATAAAAAATATGAAAGAGACTCCTAAGTTAATTCATAGAACATACTTGCCTTCTAATTTCTTGGATCCCTATGTGTTAAAACATGTATATTATTTAACCCCTGCTATGATGAGTTTTTTGTAAAGGCTTTGATGGGGCTGTAATTTTTGTTATAGTACCTATTAAAGCTTCAAAATAAGGGAATCTTAGGCATTGCTCTACTACTAACTAGGTTTCCATAGCCCTGATAAAGACACCTTGGGCTCCTTCTCTTCTCATTTCATTACTTCCCTTTGATCATGATCGATGTTACATTGAACTTATTTCATCATTTGATCCTTTTAATTTTATTTATATTTTATTTTACTCTTTGGAGTCTGTTGGTTCTTTCTTCTTTCATTTTTATTTCAATTTTCTTTTTTTCTTGAATGGAAAAGAGAAGTATTATAATCCTAGTGAATTGGTATAATTATAAAACAAATCATTAATATAACATCCCTACCAACTACACCTATACCCAAAATTATCACTTTCAACATGTATTTAATGTGATAAGTGCATTTGATCCCATAAATTATGAGAACTTTCTAAATTTGTATGAAGTACTCTAAGATCAACTTTCATATGCCTGGTAAAAGTATTCAATTGTGATACCATTAATAATAATACATTATTACCTACCTTGATCCCAAAGACTCAAAAACACACAAATAACCCTAGTCTATAAACTAATCCCAAAATAATTCAAGATTTTAATTTTACCCTTCTATACAAGTCATAAGCTCAATTTGTTTTAATTTTAACTTGGTTATAGTTAGAGCAAACACAATTTAGATCTTTAGAGAAATTAAACAATAAATAAGTTAAGAAAGTAATAAAATATAATCTATAAAACATGAAATATATTATATAAATATAATATATTGAAAGCAAGAAATAATAATCTAGAAAGAAAGAAACTAGTCTATGAAAGCAAAATACTGAAAGTAGGAAAGATTAATCTAGAAAGTAGGAAAATAGTCTATGAAATCAAGAGATCTAATCTATTCCTACATCTACTTTTATATGTTTATCATTACTTAGTAAAATTATTATATGGTACAACCATGAATTAGTGCTTTAAGAACAATATCTTGACTGGATATGTAAGCTTGTTACCTTGGAGGTCCTTTAAATAAAATGCATTACTACCCATGATCTCTAAAATTTGGTATGGTTCAATCCATAGTTGGGAAAACATATCATGTTGTCCTTTATTTTCATTGTATCTATCCAAAAATAGCACTAGATTTGAAATCTTGAATGCTTTGAGTTTTGATCTCTTATCAAATAACCTCTTAACGACATATTGGTGTTTTTTGAATGTCTATAAGGCCTCAATCCTTGAATCTTCCTTTTCTATTATGTCTAGAAACCTTGATTCTACTTTATCATAATAATTAGGAATATCGGCTTATATTCATACACTAATAGATAGGGTGAAGCTTTAAGGGCTTCCTTATATGTGGTTCATTATACCCAAAGAGCATACTTTAATAAATTATTCCAGTCCCTAGGCTTGTCTCCAGTTGATTTCTTAATTGCATCGATCATATTTTTGTTAATTGATTATGTTAGTCCATTTCCCTAAGGGTAATAGTTATAAGTTGACAAGATAATAATCTGGTTATCATGTGCCCACTCAGTAAATTTTACCAATATGAAAGCTGGTCTATTATCACAAACCATAGAAATAGGCATTCTAAATATAGTTGTTATGTGTTTTTCCAAGAAGTAAATCACATCTTGTGCTTTGAAATTATTTTTGGCTATAGCTTCAGTCCATCTAATGTAATAATCTATAGAAGTAAGCATAAACTTATGGCCTACTAAGGAATTTGGGTTGATGACACCAATGAATTCTAAACCTATTGGGCAAATGGCTTTCCTTTAACAACTAGCTATAAAGCAATTGCTATGTGTACTTATCTTTTGGCTAAAGCTTGGCATTCATGGAATGTTGTCACCTAAGCATGGGAATCTTTGAAAATTATTAGCCAGTAGTAGCCCATTCGTAAGATCTTATGGGTTGTAGTATTCCCAAAAGGATGACCACTACCTATTTTTTGATGTAAGTTGTCTAGGATTTCTTAAGCTTCCTCTGTAGATACACACCTAATATAAATACCTTCATAATTTCTCCTATAGATGACTCCCTTCTTAATCATGTAATGAATAACTTTGAGCCTGAAAAATTTCCTCCTCTCTCTATTGAGCTTGAGGGAACAAGTTATTGTAAGTAAATACTATATTATATCAATATACCATTATCTTTTAGATACTTTAGCTTCACATACCTCTTCATCTATGATGCACAGATCTGGTTCTATCATAAGATGAATAATGCCTTGCCCTCAAACAATCTTTGCAAGCTTGATCTCTAAGTCAAATTCTTGCAGCTTGGCCATCCATTTGACTCATCATTATCCTAACTCATTCTATGATAGGGTGAAATTGATATCAAGATAAATCATGATGGAAATGACTTTATTCCTTAAAATATAATGTTGAAACTTATTCACTACTTAGACAAGGGAAATTTTTTTTTTATCAATCATATAGTACCATAGTTTTACATCTTTTAGGTTTGTGCTCATTTATGTAATTAGATACTCAGTCTCATTCATATTATGTGTGATGACAATAGTAATTATATGCTATGAAAGAAATGAGTATAGGTATAAATCTTAATTAAAATCTAGACTGATCAACACTCAAGCTTGTGATATTACATCTTTAGTGTCTTAGAAGGACTTTTGGGCTTCATCTAACCATTCTATTTTGGCATATTTATTGATCATAGTGTTTAAATGTTTGATGATCTTTGTAATTCTTGAGATGAACTTTCTTACAAAGTTAATCTTTATAAATAATGATTTGAGCTCCTTCTTATTGTTTTGGTGGGTGAATTTTTGAAATCACTTGAATTATGTCTAGATCAATGGTGATCCCATCCTTGGTGACGAATGACCCCAAAAACTTACCTCCAGTCTCTCCAAATATGCTCTTATTTAGGCTTAATTAAATACCAAACCTTATACATCTTTCGAATATGGATTTTAGTTGACTTATGTGGTCTTTTTTATTCATTAAAAATACCATAAGATCATCCATGTAGATGATTATGCATTTTCATGTCAGTCCTTTGAAAGTGTGATCCATGGCACCTTGAAAAGTCACTCTTACATTTATTAGGTCAAATGGAATCCTATTACATGTAGAATTTTCCCACTTCATGGTGAACACCATCTTCATTTTGTCCGTAGATTACACCAATACTTGACTTTAGCTTGAAAATACGTCCTTAAAGGACATCATTTTATAACCACTCACTATCTATATCACCTCATTGAGAGAAGGTAGGGGATAATTATCTTTTTCATAAGCCTTATTCAAGTTCTTAAAATCAACACATGATCTAATCTTACCATTATTCTTTCTTAATGGGAGTAAATTGGCCAGCCAAGTAGAATGTTGAACTAGGAGGAAGATTTTTACATTTAAAAATCTCCCCACTTCTCTCTAAATGAGAGGATCTAGAATAGGATTGACTAGTATTTTTATCTATCTAAATGTTTTATGATCTAGATTCAAAGGAATCATATAAATAATGACCTACATGTCATATACTTTCAAGTCTTTACATGTCCAAGTTATATTGAGAGATTAAATCCTTCTCTTGATGTCTCTCTTCTAGGGTGAGTCTAAGACCAATATTAACATAATGTGGGTTGTGCTCATCTCTTATATTTTCTCACTTAAAATTTGATTCATTAGCACTTGGAAATCTTAGTTGTTATTCTTGAGTATCTATGTCAAATGGATTTTCTAAAGAGACCAAGTTAGTTGGAATTTGATTATCTTTGAGCTAAATAATGCCCTCTTTATCTTATTCCTCTTGATAGAGGTGATTTATATCCTTTTCTTTAATGATTTGGGATTTGAATCCCCTAAATTGGCTAAAAATTAAATAATTTATTGGCCATCATCAAAGACCTAGAAATTTTATACGCTATCTAGAATGGAAGGAAATAGTATTATGTCATTTGAGAACCTTTTTACCTTAGATTCTTGTAGTAGGTCCAAAATAACAAAAATAATAGACAATAAATCAATGATCTGATTTTCATTACTAAGAAGTGCTACTATGTTTAAAGCTTCAAATATTTCAATCAGATCCTATGATCTATGCTTCTATCTCTTTAAATAAGATAGCTTGCATTGATATTTATTTTTGACTTGATTGACCACCAGCTTTGAGTCACCAAATATTGATATTTTTAAAAAATTATTATTGAGTGCAAACTATAGTCCTAGAACTAAAGTTTCATACTTAGCTCTATTATTAGTACATGGACATTATAACCTATATGCTACCAATAATATTTTACCTTATAAATAAATCATCTCAATTCTCACACTTAATCCTTTCTTGGATCTAGCACCATCAAAGTGTAAAGTTCATAGTTGATTAGAAACTTCAAGTTGTGGCTTCCATACTTGATTTTGAGTAGTGAAAATATAAATACCAAGGCTAGGAGACTCATACTTTACCTCTTCATTCTTGAAATTATACTCCATAATGGGATATTTCATTCTCCACTCTCTATCGATTTTGATTTGATTTGCATCTCCTCTCCATGGTAGACATATATGAGAAAAGTCTATAAAGAGATATATATTAAGTGTTTTGGACCAATCCCTACTCATGAATAGACTGTAGCCTTTTGGTATGTCTACTACTAGAATATCAATGGTCATTTAGACTCTTGGCTCAAATGCTAATTGAATGTGCATATTGTTTAATTCTCCAACTAATGAGACCACTATCTTATCTAGTTGAGAAATTATTCTCTTTGAGGGGACTGGATTAAGTCCTAGATTTTGATGTAGGCATGATAGTTACAAATTATATAGAACCAACTAAATAATTATGAATGTTCTTACTGAATGCCTAGATAGTCAATAAAAATGATCAAACTTCTCACTTTCTCTTGTAGATGACTTTGGTGTTAGATTATTTTGATTTGTCTATAGATGCTTGAATTTTTCCATATGCATCTTCATAATAATGGACTTATAAATAATCTCCTTTTGTTTGGTAATATGAGCTAACTTATGAGTTTCAAAGAACATGTAGTGCTGGAAGAGCTAGGATTTGGATTATGCTTAGGTGGATTATGCATATGATCTTGTCTAACCTCCTCTCTCTAAAAGATTTCAAATGTTACAAAAAATTCAATGTAGTTGAGATCACCATGCTCAGAATTATTATGAATTCTACACCAATTGGGAAGAGTCATGTCTTCTATGTTTATCTTTGGAATCTTGTTAGGCTCTTCAATCCTATTGATGATCTATTATATCTTTGAAATCCAATGTATTGATTATCGGTTGGGCCATTTTCATTACCCATCTTCCTTTGCATATTCAAGAAATAATTTATTACCTTTTGAACCATATTTTGAATAGCATTTAGTTCTACCTTTATGGAATTCATACCTTATAAAAAGGTAGTGGAAAGTGTAGCCACTTGCTAGTTCTATTGATAACCATTGCCCATCATGTGATTGTTTAAGTGAAAAAAAATTGACTGTGTTATATATGTTAATGGAGGTAGTGTG
This sequence comes from Torreya grandis, assembly GCA_037957365.1. NCBI lineage: Eukaryota > Viridiplantae > Streptophyta > Pinopsida > Cupressales > Taxaceae > Torreya > Torreya grandis. Next base: position 385,251 of record JARHVA010003688.1, read on the forward strand.
TACAATTAGTTCTAATTAAATGATAGGACATTCTACCTTGCTTACATAACTAGATTTAGTGATTGAAAAATACTATTAACATTGGGGGTTTTAAGCATATGAGGATTGAGCTACCTATCTATGGTGATAGCTTCTTCAAATTCTAATGCCAAAATGTTAGCTACAATTTCTCTTCTCAAGAACAAGATAGTGATAGGGTCCAAGGTGTTCTTGTATATTTCCAATGCTAATGCCACCACTAGTTTATATCTTGGGGTTGACTAGTTATACATCTTCTACCATCTTACATTAAAAGCATGAATGGGCTAATTAGGTTCCTTATTTATGTTGGTGAAGTACTAGTATACCAAACCAAGATTGTTGCCCTATCCGAACTATACAATAAAATTTTCTTGACATTTATTCCAAAAAGTGATGGAATTTTCCCTTAGATTTCAATACCAATCATAAGCAACATCCATCAAAGTAAAAGGGAATAATCTACATGAAACATCCTCATTTATGACATTCATTAGTCATAAAGTAGCTTTAAATGATTTAATATGTTCCTATGCTATCCTTACTCCTAAAGGAGAAATGAATGGTAGGTACTTTCCAAGATTCCAAGGCAAATCATGCACATCTCCTAAGATGGCAATAATAGATCCAACTAACTAGGGTTGTTGCTAATCTATTGGTTTATTAACAAGTAAAGGGTTTCTTATAAGTAATGGGTTCCCTATTGGAGGGGGATTGTTATAAATTGAGGCTAATTATATAGTTTTATGTCTCCTATGATTTGACAAGGGTGAGATTAATAAAATAGCCTAGGAATTAGATCTAGTCACTCTCTTCAATGACTCTAGTGCAACTCTATGTAAAGGATAAATACTACTATTAGGGGTGTTAGCCCTCCTAAACTAATCTAGGATTGTTGATGTAGGTTTTATGCACACCATATCCTTAACGAGGTATCATCTAACATTTTAGGATCTCAATAGAGGTAAACTCCACTCCAAGATTTGAGTTTTAAGTATGTAGTCTATTACAACTTGTTGATGGAATAGTGGGTAGGACATGCAGGTTGTTAACAAGGTTTTTGGATAGACGTGTGATTCCTAATAAGGGTACTAAATCTCTATGTGAGTTGAATGGGTAGCTAATTGCCAATCTCGAGTGGGTAGATCTAAAAACAAACTCAAAAAAGGGAGCAAAAGGTAAGGCATAAAAGAAATCTTCTATGGTTTTTAGGAGCTACATCCCTATTTGGTTTCTAAAAGAATAAGTGTTCTCAGAACCTATGACTATTGCTAGAAAAAATATCACACACACAATCAGACATAGATTAGAAGTCTAAGGAGATAAATATGAAAGAAATGAAAAGGCCTTAGACAAAGTATGTTCCTTTTAGGGTAGTTTTTACAAATCCTTCATTAAGAGATTATTGCTTAGGCTAGTGAAGTATCTGAGGTAGATATTACACATGCATAGAAAACTACATCCAAGAAACCACTCATTCACAATTAGAATTATGAATCAATTTAAACTTAAATATCTTAATCAATATATTTACCAATCTTTCAACAACTGTTGCACATCTACAGAGTAGTACATTAATAAAAATAATCAAGAATCCATTCATAGCTTTTTCAAACTAAATATTATTAGAACATATAACTAAGGAAATTAACAACTAATTACACAAAAATTGGAAATAAAATACACAAACACATTCACTGATGATCAAAATTATTGTTTCTCATGTATTCAAAAATTGTTTAATAAAAATCCAAGTTGGATTACAATTGTTTATATACAATTGGGGAAGGGGTTACCTCATCCTCCAAGTTCATATAAGGTCATTACATGTGATAGTCAGAACATGAGTTATAAATATGGTCTAAAATTATATATGAGTTTACTAATAGTTTATCAATTTAAGTTAGCCTTCATCAATGTTATGTAATGTGCATGTGTATAAAGATAAATGCATTTTTTTATAATTATGGATTGAACTATATGAAAACTTTAGAATATATGTTGTTTACCAAAACTACACATGCCTCCTTTTATAGATTGGGTGAACAACCTCTTAATCTATGGATTAGTTGATTTCAAATAGAATTCAGACATATGCATGATGGATAAATATCACTTTAACAACGTTTTATAAATAATGGAACTATTGTTAGCCATGACTAATCTAAACTATGCATTTCATAGTCACCCATGATTTTTATAAAATATATATCTTCAATTTTATATTTTCCATTCATATTAAGACATGCATGTTCATACTCTAGCCTAGATATGAGAACCAATGTCTATCAATAGATATAGCTCCAAGCTCTAAAGATATAAGTATTCTAACTATAATGTCTTGCTAGCTTTCAAAATGTGACACATGTAAACACTTGATTGAGTCTAGGAAATTTGAAAATTCCACTTAGGACTCACATTATTGATCCTTAAGTACTAGTTTAATATGGTTCATTGGATTTTAGTGATTTTGGCTCATTGGTTCCTATGTTATTGACACTTTTCATTCCTTATTTTGCTTTGCTTCATATGTGTTCCACTTAGTTAAGATAAGCATGTTCATACTCTATCCTAGATATGAGAACCAATGTCTATTAATATATATAGGTCCAAGCTCTAAAGAAATAAGTATTCTAACTATAATTCCCTACTAGATTTCAAAATGTGACACATGTAAACACTTGATTGAGTCTAGGAACTTTGAAAATTCCACCTAGGACTCACATCATCAATCCTTATGTACTAGTTTAATATGGTTCATTGGATTTTAGTGCTCTTGGCTCATTGGTTCCTATGTTCTTGACACTTGTCATTCCTTATTTTAATTTGCTTCATATGTGTTTCACTTGGTAGCTACTCAAGGCTCCTAATATCTATGTACTAGGATCCCTATTTCTTACCTCAATTTTTTGGATATATTTATTAGGATCCCATGATGATGACACTTGTCACTCTCATAGAGCTTTCACATTTCAACTTGCTCTTGCATTATTCAATCAAATGGACCCAAGTAGATATGTACTATAGGATCTTGGCATATAATTTTTGACTTTTAATTTGATCATGTGGGTATGCCACTTGGTAACTCTCTATTTAGTCTTGGACCTTTGAAAATTATCCATAAATCTTGCACTATTGGATCAACTATATATGTCAACATGAACTATCAATTGATTTGGTCCACTTTTAAATCCAAATGGGTAATTTATGAGGTTAAATTTAACTTTTGCATGATTGTTAACTGACGTCCTCATGACCATCAAACGATGTTTACATGATTATCAAATTTAATCTAAAAAATTATCCATTATTAATGTTAATTTTGACATTCACACAACCATCAAATGACATCTACATGACTATCAAATTTAATATTGTAAGTTTGATACATTGCCAAGGTTAAAGTTGACATTTGCATGACTATAAAATGATGTCCTCATGGCCATGAAATGATGTCCATGTTACTATCAAATTTAATTTCATCAAATTGAAATGTGTCATTTCCTTGGGATTCCTTACTCCTATAGATATAAGCAAAAACTAACTTAGCATAATACTTTGGGATATATGTATAATAGACCCTATATGAATATTCTAGCCTAAGGTTTTAGTATTAGTAAAATATGATTTAGACCTAGGCTAATATTATATAAAAGAGCTCTTGCATTTAATATTGATGACATAGCATATAAAAATATGATTGGGACCATTGGATAAAATCTTAAATCATGTTCAAAACATAAATAAAAATGTTCTCTAATCAAGCATGTAACTTGGTAGTATGGTATTGGTCTTAAGGCAATTATTATGGGTGATTTATTTTAGGATTTCTATGTGTGTGAATTATTTTAAGATTTTTGTGTAGGGGAATTGTTTTAAATAGAATGTACATATTAATTCTCTTGAAATGTTGTTTCATTAGACAAAATTTCCAAGACACAAAGTTTGTAAGAATTCCATCAGGGGAATTGTTTGGAAAAAATGTCTATAATAATTCTCTTGAATACCCAATTCTCTTAGATAAAATATCTAAAGGAATGTTTGAAGGGATGGTATAAAAAGGGCCAAATATCATGATCTTATTGACAAAACTTTATAAGAAATTAGTTGAATGCAAAAAGGCCCAGGACAAAAGTCCTAAGGGTAAGTGGTCAATTTAAAAATCCTAAAGGGTAATGACAAAAGTCCCAATCATACATTCAAAAGGCTGAAGGGTATGTTCATAATGTTTGAAGGAATATGTGTCCTTATAAAAACTTATAAAGGGTAAGTTATAGGGAAGAAAGGCATTTTAAAAGTATTGAAGGAATTATGTCAAGAAAAATGTCTACAAAAAAAAGGTCAAAGGACATATTACATAAATCTTGAAGGATATGTTTATTTCTTTGGGGAAAATGTCTTAGATAAAAGGTCCAAAGGATTTCAATTGGATTGTGAAAAATGTCTCAAAAAAAATGTTTGAAGGAATGGTTTTAGAGGACAAAGGCATGAGTAAAAACTCTTGAAAGAATTTCAAATGGTTGAAGGGCACTTCTAAAGGCCAAATAGTCTAAAAAAAGGGTCAAAACATAATTTTTCAAAATCAAAGGGGATTGGAATAAAATATTGAAGGATAAGTCCTAAAGGACAAAGGATCCAAGACCAAAGTATTGAAGGGTATGTGAAAGAGTTGAATGGTATACTTCATTTTAAAAAATCATGAAGGGTATACTTCATAGGGTAAAATTATTTAGGATGAAAGTCCCAAAGGGTAGCTCTATAGGGAAAAGGACCCATAGAGCTAATTCCTTTAGGGGAATTCTTTCAGAATAAATCCTAAGAGGATGGGAAATTTAGTCCATGAAAACATAAGTCTACAAAAATTACCTAAAAGTAACAAACCTAATAGAAAAAGATATTTAATCTATGGAAACATAATACCAATACCATCTTGCCAAAGTATGAAAGGCCAATTCATGATCTTTTCCTAGAATTTACATAAACATATAGAAAAGGGGATCAAAATCAAAACAATAATATGAAAAAGTGGGTGCCCATTTCCTATGGAAAGAAGGGGGATGTTGGGTACAAAAAAAATTATATATATTTGAGCTCCCCATGTTGGGCTATGTTATGCACCTGACACCTATCTAGGAGGTTATCCCACAAATGTTAATCTTAGTTAGCTTGTTAGGTGATGACTATGATTTATTATTTGGGTGATTGTATAACATTTTTTTACCTTTTTTAGGTAAATTTTATATTATTTTATCTCTCACCATTAACATTATCCATTTTTTTTTGAATACCTAAGAAGTCATTTCTTAGCCTTTTCACCATATGTTGGGTAGAATCAAACTCATTATTAGTATAATATTAGGGTATGAACATTTTTTTACAATGGGAAGTAGAGCTTGACTATGGGATTGAAGTGTTAACTCGGTATTTACTAGGGTAAGAAAACCCAAGTGCTAGTTGGGTGCATCCTACATTAGTAGAAATTGGTTTGTCACCAGCACAGTTTGGAGCATTGAGACATTTTGTTTCACATTGGGGACAAGGTTCAAGGTAAAAAATCTTGTAAATTCATTTAGAATAGGTTATAGCATTTTTCCTTTGGGGTTAAGATGTCTATACACCTTAATGTGTTTTTTATATGCCAAAGGTGGATCTATTACTATGGGACCCCATCTTAATAATGTTGTACCCAACATATCCCCGTTCCTTTTTTTTTTTATCAAAATAGGGACCCAATATGCTTCATAATTGGCCTATATCCCTATTTTAAAATTCCTAAAAAATAAATTCCTTATATATTTGATTGATTCCATTATTTGGATGCACATGGATTTGTACTTTTTTCCCTTTTGGACTAACCTACTAATGATTTTTATAAGTTACGTATATGTAGGTTTTAGCTCATCCTCTTTGACAAAAGTGTTTGGAACTTTCATTCACCAAATTCCTCTAACATGTTTTGGTCTTTGGTGATTTTTTTAGGTGATTATTTTTAGTGTTTTTTCTTGACAAACCCCTTTAACACATTTGAGTATTCAGTACTCTAGATTTTACATACCCTATAGGAGTTTAGTCTTTAGTGTTCTAATTAAAATAATTTCAAGGTAAAATACCCTAATTCCATATTAACCATGTATTACAAGACTTATAAATTTAATTATTCATCCATTTTTATTCAGGAACATGGTTTATGAAGTTATACACTTTGATTTATCTAGGTCTTCAATGGGATTTCTTCAGCACAAATCCTTTGATGAAGTTACCCAACATATTTAGGTCTTTCAAAAAAATGTTTGGAAATTTTGATCAACAAGTTCCTATGACATATTTAGATCTTCAATAATTTTATTTAGTGAAATATTTCAGCTCATTTAAGTCTTGAAAAAGCTTAGTTAGGTTTTTACTCTAACTCATTTAGGGCTTTGGAAAAAGTGCTCATAATGTTTATTTAGAATACATATCTACCTCAAAATTATTTTTATATCCTAAATCTTGAATTTTTATTATCTAAAGCTTCATTTATTGATAAAATAAATATAATAAAGTGATAGAACAACACTTGGAAATATAAAATGATGTGGCACTATTGCTAAAAGTCAATGATGCATATATGGCATATCCACCAAATAAATTGCCAAATTTTAAATTAAACAAACAAATAAAAGATATATATATTGTAAATTAATGTAATATAAACTGGAAATAAATACCAAAGATATATAAAATTAGTTTTAATGATTATAGGATCATTCAATCTCTAGCTAAATTGTGAACTCACTTACTCTCCTGTAATATAGCACTAACCACTAGTGTCTTTGAATAAACAAAATACTTAGGGGAGGTGAATGATTGAATTATAAATCAAGATAGTACTATCTAAATTGAATAACAATGGCATCCTCATCTAGGTAATTCTAAAAACTCTCCCTCCTTGAAGTTTTTCCATCCAAAATTCTACTAAGTACATAGATACACTCTTTGAACCTGCTAAATTCAACAATGACTATACCAACTACTTAGTTATTTGGTATGTCATAAAATAGGTTGATTAAAACACACAAGAAGATAAATTAGGTCTAAAGTAATTCCAATTGGACACATACCTCCTATCACTCAAGAAATAAGGGTTACACTTTGTAGCTATGAAGCTAGAAGCCGTGCATTGTATTAAACTCTTATGAGATTTATTCTTTGTAGGGAAGATATTTGGAGGAGCATACCTAAATAATATTATAAATTATATGGTCATATCATACATCTCTAAGGATTCATTTTATATGGACATATCCCTTCATATTCCATATGCTACATATTATTTTCATAGAGTAGTAGACTAGAATAAAGAGAAATCTATTGATAAGGAACTTAGAAATTAGATGATCCCTAGAGAGACAATTAATTTGAAAGATAAGTAGACCACACCAATAAAAAAAAATGATAATCCATATTGGGATGGACCTATTTAATATGATATTTGGCTACCTAAGCATCAAATTTCTCCACCTAGAGTGGGTTTCATTTTTTGATTTGTTGAGGACATAAAAAATGACCTTTTATCTAGAAGTGATTGGAGAAAGGTTATGACAATTAAGTTTTTCATAAAGATAAGAGTCATCCAAGAGGTAACTTCTACATGATGTCTTACTTTAATGGTATAGTCATAAGGATAGTCTACATCCACAATGGCTCACTCTATAAAATCCCTTCATACTAAATAAAGAATAGGATATGTGATCATTACTCCATGTATATATATTCATACACTCTCAACTTTGTGTTCATCTCTAAGGATGTTTACCCATAGGTATGGAGGGCCATTCATGAGTCCCCCTACTAAGAATATTAAATAATATTAAAAATATGTAATTGATTAGGGGAGACTACTGGATATACCCTAACTCCATAGTCATCATGGTCATTGGTCATAAGGTTACACATATGTGACTCGCTAAGTATGTCCTAGACAAGTTGACAGATCAGGAAATAACATACTAGTTATGGTGGGTCATCAATGCAAACATGTATAAGAATAAGAAATACTACCTTCATGTCTCTCAATTAATGACTAGGAGGATGTGCTACACTGATCAAAAGCACTTATATGAGATAGGTAAGTATAGAAAGTTCTACTCGTTGGCTTCATTACAACATAGGGATTGGGATCCCCATGGACATGTTAAAAATTATATCAATAGAGTGGGTAGTTAGTATCAACATGACCCCTATGATCATGAATTCTTGTTAATCAATGCTCATAATGATGACCATATATTGGAGAGGGTATAATCAATTCAATTAAAATAAGACCTTTTAAAAATTATTCAAGGGGAACCTTCCCTATCCATAAAGGTGACATGAGCTAGACTCCCACCCACTAAAGGATGGGATAAATGTGAATTATATAATATAATACCTAATGATCTATCATGATAATAAGGGTAATCCTCTAAAACACCCCTATATAACTTAAGGTAGTGAAGAAGGAACTAGGGGTGATAGATACCTCACTTAGGGGAAAGTAAGATGAGCCTATTTACTTAGATTCTTAAGATTTAGAGGGCCCTACCCAAGGTTATTTTCCATCATATATATATGTTTTTACTATGGTTACCTTATTCACATAACTATCTCCTTCCATGTATCCTAAGAGAAAAATTTATTATCTAATTAAGCTAAAGCCTCAATCTCTTCCATAGATCCCATTCAAGGAACCATCATCAATGGTGCTAGCCAAATAAGAGGAAATTAGAGGAGATATTTATGATTAGGAGGAAAAATTCTAAAGATAAAAACTCTTTAGCTTTTAAGAATCAAAACTAAAATCATCATTACATCAAAAAACATCAGGTGAGCCAACACCCCCTATAATTTACATTACCCATGTTGTTTCCTATGTTTCTTTTTATATAGTTAGTTCAACTGGTCCTACTCCATTCACCCATCCTATCCTGCCTCCTCTCTTACTCTCAAAGGTGGAGGTTAATCTTATTCATCCCATTGTTCAACCAAATTTTTTAGTTCCAAAGGTAGAGTATCCCTCCTCTATACTTATAGTTCCTATTTCATCAATTGGTATTCCTCCAATTTATCCTCCCACATCCACTCCTAATACTCTTATTTTTATTTTGTACACTACTATTCCAACCCCCTAGTAAAACTAAGAAGAAGTACATGAATAAAGTAAGTGTATAAGTATCCATCCCCCAATTACATGTTACATATACATAGTTAAGAATTCTAGTTTCCAATCCTAGTCCTTCTCAAGAAATAACTATAATAACCACTATGAAGGTTGAGAACAAGAAAAGACCAGTATACATAGTCCATCCACTACCATAATATAGTGGAGTGGATAGGTCCAAAATCATATGTCCTTCACTATATGATGCCCTATTATAGTAAACTCTAAAAAAAACATTAGGTGAAATATTGGGTGAGACTAGAGCTCTAAACACTCAACCCATGGACATAACGAGCTAGTCCTCACACAATAGGAAACATACATGCAATCAAAGGCTTATAAATGACCTAATGTAATGAATAATGAATTTCCCACTGTAATAATAGTATTTGAAAAATATATGGGGAGTGTATAAAGGTTTAGGAAAAGGAATTAAGAAGTTGACATTGTAAGAGAAGTCACTATAGAGGAAAGGGAATAAATGTTCACTTTATCCAAAAAGAAAGATATAAAATTAGGACAGTCCCCATATATAGAGAATTTTAAATCTTATTTTGAAACACATAAATATTCTCTAGATAATATGCACAAAGGGACTAAAATGGAATGAAAATAACTAGAGAAATAACTAAATCAATGGGGAGAATAAAAACAAACTATTCATGTTTTAGCCCAAATTGAAATGGATGTCCAAAGTGTAGTTTCCAAATTATATAATAATATTGAGTGTATTAGTGAAATGAGGCCTTAATTGGCAACCCAAATTGTATAGACCACCAAAAATTTTAATTATTTGAAGATATTTGGTAATAAACTAAAATTCATTAATATTTTTACAATTTGTAAGCCATATCTACATTTGAACTTGATGGCACCATTAGAGGCTACCAATTCCATCAACTTGGTGTTAATTAGTACATAAGAGTATATGGATTGGATTTATGTAGCTAAGGTATTAATGCCTAAATATTCCAAACATTTGATCTTTACCTGGTAAAATTTAGACAATTTGGTGATTTTTTAGGCCAAGGATTCCATAGGAAGACTCGTTATTAGGGATAATTTTAACTAGATCTAAAAGTAAGATTTAGATAAATTTAAATAGGATATATAAGGGAATACCATAGAATAAATAGAGGTAGAGCTCAATTTTTCTAGGAATAAAGTTAATAATGTTGAGATCTCTAGATCTAAATTTAAAGGTATAAAAGTTGAACATGTAATGATCTTAGAGTAGTTAAATAGGGTGCATAGGCCTCTACTCCTTAACATGGATATAATTAGACATTAGAATGACATTGAGAACAAACACTACAAATATTTTTAAGTAAAGAAGAATGATAGAATTAAAACTCCTAGTTTAACACAAGCATGTACTTCAACACTTCTAATAACCTCATCATCCATGCAATCACCCAGTCAACCTGGGGTTAAAGTCTAGTTTTTTATGTATACACACACAATTTACTTACACTTAGAGTATACATGTAAAGTTTTCTAAACTATTGTAGCCATGCACACATTACATTGCCTTGAATAAGCCAACTAATTTTGACATAAATGTAATTAACTACAATCATGCAAAACATGTAATTTTGAGACTAAATTTAGAACTAAGGTTCTAACTGTGACATGTAACCATAAGTTTACATAGAGTTGGAGGATGAGGAATCATCCCTTGAAGTCTATATAATTATGTAGTTTCACATTCCAAAGGGTTGGAATATTTTACCAATATAATAAAAAGTTAAAATGGTATTGTTATTGTGTTGGTGATTTCTATTTGCAATAAAAAATGCATTACATATACAAATCAATCCTAGCTTGAAGAAGATAGATCCTACTTACACATCTGATTGAGAATATATTATATAATTATGAACATGACCAATATGGATCCACTAGACAAATGAGGGGATATCTTACCAAAATAATATCACTATGGAGAGCTCCAAGCCTTTAGTTAATAAAAAACTATGTAATAACCCTAAATAAGTCTTGTGTTTTCATATTCACTATACTAGTAATAAGTAAATTAAAGAAATCTAATTTAGTGCTCACCAAAGCTTATGGCACAAAGTGGTGGGTTAGTAAACATAAAATTAAACATGAATATAAGAATACTAATTAAGATATGTATAGGTAAAATCCTAATGCATGGAGAGGAAGATCAATAAAATTCAAAAGCCATTACTTATGTTACTTTTATCTACTAAAAATATTAACAAAGTTATAGATAGTTACCTAGAAGATGAACCCATCAAGACTCAATCTCTCCCTTGGCCAAAGGTGCTTCAAAAAATTATTTTATTCTTTATAATGAACACTAATAAAGGCCAAAACATCTAAGACTTCACCAAAAGACTAGATTCTTCTCCAAAAAGAAACCCTAAGCTAAGACTCCTCAATAAAATGGTATAAGAGCAGATTGTAAATAAGTGAAAATGAATAAAAAATATTGTATACTTTCAAGTAATGTCAAAATGGGTGTGTTTATATAGGTGGATATAACCCTAAAACCTTGAAAAAAGTTTTGGATGATAGGGTCAACTTGGTTGACCTAGTACCATTATTGATGAAAAATTACTAGGTTAAGGACTAGGTTAGCTAGGGGCTAACCTAGACCCTAAGTAATTTTTTTCAATAAGAGTACAAGGTTGACACAATTGACATATTAATGTAAACTATCAAAAGAGTTTTTAGATTAGGAAAATGGGTGCTAATGTTGGAAAATGATTAAAGGAGTGTGTAAAAGAGGAGACCAAGCTTAAGGGAATAGTTTTAAGATCTGATTAGATTTGTAATAAGTGGTAATAAGGGAGAATAAATGTATAAAACTACCAATGTTCTACCCACCACTTTTCTTATTTCACCCCTTAGGGCATGCACTCAGAGAGATTGAGACTCAATAGGTTCCTAGAAGATAGAAAGCATTAATAATTGATAAAGTTTGAAAATATTATGTGTATGTATATTCCCCACTTGAAACTCATCACGTGTCACTTAGGTGCAATAGGGGATGGTACTTCAAGAAACAACATAGTAACACATAAAAATGAGTCTAAAAAAAAATTATAGTATTTTAAAACATAAATAACTAAAATTTAAATGATGAAAAGGGAAATAATTGAGAAAATAAATGTATGCATATCTTGACTTACATTTATCAATGGATGGTTGTTTATTATGTTTCTATTTTTTATTGTGAAGGGCACAAAGACTTCTTTTGACAAACCCAAGAATAAAAAACTAAAGAGTTATAACAAACAAACACAAGAAGTCCAAGATAATTGGTATTACATGGATGGGATGCACATGGAAATTTGGCAATCTAGGGTAACAAGTGATATGTTAGAAAAAATAACCAAGCCAAAATTTAGAGTAAATCAGGTAGCCAAAAATCCAAGGCTACTAAAGAGTGAAAAAATCAAACAAGTAAACCTTAAGTAAGAAATTTAAACTATCCAAATCAAACCAAGGATACATGTCAAAAATATGGTAATCAAACATCAATGTGAAAGAAGTACAAATCCTACTTAAACAAATATGGACAATAAAAAATGGTAAAACAACATTGATGAGTGATAAGTAATAATCCTTACTCAGTCATCAATGGAAAAAGGTGCATAAAAGGGAAAACAACTTTATGAGTGAGATGTAACAAGCTAACCACACTTAATAATGTAAAAAGTTAATGAAAGTAGAAATAGACTCAAGTGTCTACAAAAAATGATAGTAAAATAATGACAAATGGTAAAATGAAACACAATATGTCTATAAATGTAGAGGCATGGTGTAAGAAAGTAATCTATAATTGCTCAAACATGTTGTTTTGATCTAAGGATAGATAAAACAAAGTATTGATAACATGATTTTAAGATGTGAATAATAAAGAAGTATAGAAGAGGAAAAATAGAATTATAATCACACATTAATGTCAATGGCGGAAATTAAATTGGTGGAGGGGAGAATGAAGGAAAAACCAAGGTAGAGGAACTCTTTGTCAAAGTCAAAACACTCAAATTAGATTTTTCAAAACAAGAGCACTTTTGACCTTAAGTAATCTGAAGAATTTATCCTAACCACACAAATCTTAGTTCAACAAATGAAGTATGTATATTATCCCATGAAAGCTCTATATTTGAAAATAAAATGGACCTACCTTCCAGTTACATGTTCCTAGTTCTTCAGGACCCCTTACAGAGTTGTTGGTCTACTATGAAGATTGGGTACTTGCATGAGAAAGTAAGTAAAACCATAGAGTTTTTTTAATCCTCATATTCCAATCTACTTTCCTACCACACCCCAATGAACCTTATCTTTAGTGTGAGGCAAATTGTGGAGTTTGATCTTTGATTTTGAGATAGGAGATGCACTTGAGATCATATTTTTTAGTGTGATTTTAACTTTTGAAAATTATGTCACCTTTTTATATTTCATTGCCTATGGTTTCAAATGATTTGTTTTTTAAATTTCTTGATGGATTTTTCTATTTCTCCTCAATATGAGTTTTGAAAACCAAACAATAGTGCTAAAGATGACTTTAATTTGAATACTTGGGACTTGGTTGTTAAGAGAGAGAACTTAAAGGGCATGGTATCTAAGATTCTTGTAAAGTTAGGTGAAATAAAAGTGTTATCTTAACTTCAAATCTATTTTTATCCAATGTGGATTGAAAATAAAGGAAATCAAGAGGAATGCAACATAAAACAATTTTAATTACTTAAAATTACAAAAAATGTAACAGATGGGAAAAAAGGGATATAATGATATTAAACTATGATTAATTATCATAATAATGAGGTAAATGTAGGAAAATATGACAACATATATTATTGTGAAAATTTTATCTATAAAAAAAGTAAAATCTAAGAAGAAAGATCAATAACTTGTAACCATTGCTAAACACATTCTATAAAAAGAATGAAAAGATGGTGATTTTATGAGGAAGGCCAAGTCATATCCATGGTCTTACACTATAAATCATAAACAAGAAACCCATGAGGGTGCCACAAAGTATTGGAAAAATAAATGGGATAAGAAAAAGGTGTTATTTGTGAGGAATTCCAGGTCCTATCCATGGTCTTACATTGTAACTCACAAAAGAGAAACCCAAGGGGTACCAAAAAGTGTGTATAAAGTATGAGAATAAAGAGGAGAAAATTACATTATGATGAAGATCGAGCCCTATCCATGGTTTTACAATGTAACTCATGAGCAAAAAGGAAATCAAAAGACCAAAAGGAAGGACTAAGATTTGTAGAAAAAATAGAGAATTAGTACAAAGGGTGAGACCCATGTTATTATCCTTAAAAACTGTTAGATAAATAACATATAGAAATCATGAAAATAATGGAAGCATTAGGTTAAATACTTCTTGAGTAATTATGCATTGGTGGGTTATTTGAAAATATGACCTTCATTATTTTGAAGGTGATAGGTACTTATACCAAAAATATATTTAACTAAATAAGTTACCCACCATTTTAGGCATATTTACCTTATTTTTCATGAGTGCAGTCTAATTTAAGGACAAGATCACCAATATTAAATGTGTGAACCTTAACTCATTTTTGATGTTGTTTGGAAATATGGGCCATGTATTGGTGATTGTGTTATAAATAAGAAATATGGTGTTTTCAAGGAGATTGAAAGCATGAAATTTAGCTTCATGTAATTATTCATTGGTTATGATACCATGAATAGATATAAAAAGAGAGGGAAGCTCAAATTCTAATAAAAAGACTGATTTGGAACCGTATACTAGAGACAATAATGTCACCCCAATGGTAGTATTTATGCTAGTGTGATAGGCCCAAAGAGCAAGATAGAGATAAAGGTACCAATCTATGTGTGTTTCATGAATTGTCTTTTGGATGATTTTATTAAAAAATTTATTGGTAGCCTTAGCTTATCCATTACATTGTGGATGATAGCGTGTGGATAATTTTTGTTTGATTTTAAATTTAGTACAAAGTTGTTTGACATCCTTATTTTTGAGATTACCACCATTATCTAAAATTATAGTATGAGGGACACTAAAGTGGAAAAAAAAAATATTAAGGATGGATTTGGAGATGGTGGTATAATTTAAATTAATAAGGGGCATAACCTCAAACCCACTTAGTGAAATATTATGTGGCTATGATGATAAATACATGCCCATCTTAAGATCTAGGTAATTTTCCTATGAGATCTAATCCCCACATGGATAATGGCTAGGGATATTTGATGGTTTGAATCTTGGTTGAATTTGAATGAATTAAATAATAATGAATATAGAAAAGAGTACACTTTTTAATAAATTTTATGTCATCTTTTTTAAGAGTGGCCCAAAATTATCCCATACATAGTCAATTGAGGGTTATAACATGTCCACTATAGTGGCCACCAAAAATGCCCCCATGTGATTATTCAATAAGAGGAGGGACCTCATATTTCATAACATAGTGGATCGAGGTACCTTCAACATTATGATAATATATGATATTATATCTAAATACATAATTACAATCTTGTTTATGAATGTGAATCTTTTCATAGGAATCTAGGTTGGGAAGATAGGTTTGGTCTTTAAAAAATTGAACGATGTCTTTATACCATGGGATTTGTTGAATGGTGATGGTCTATATGAGGTAGATTAGTGAATCATATGGTTTAATAGAATACAAATATTTTATTATTTGGATAATAAAAGTTGGATCGGTAAGAACTTGGTGTGGATGAAAAAGAGATGCTAAAGAAGTGAGGGAATTAGTAATAGAATTTTGATCTCGAGGGATAGGTTTGATAGTTAAAGAGATGAAATATTTGTCAAGAGTAGTTTCAAGTTGATAATAAGAAATGATATTCTCACCTTTGCATTGTTAATCACCATTTACTTGGTATAAAATAAGTTTGGAATCACATAAATCATGTAAGTACTAGATATCTAAATCAAGAAAAATTCATATGCCTAAGATTAAAGCTTCATACTTGACCATGTCATTAACGACATCAAATGTTAATCAAAAAGCTAATGGGATGATTTTTCCAAGAGGGCTCATAAAATACACCTTACCCTAGCTCCTTAAAAGCATTTAACACTATGAAAATTAAGGGTCCATGTATTCTTGTGTAAATTGACATTAATTTCAAAAAATTATTTGATGACTACTTTTGGTTTAGTAGTATCAGGGAGAATAGTAGATTTATAAAAGTTACTTACTTCAAGATCAATAGTGAAGTTATGGAATTAATATTTAAGAGATATGTCTTGGTCGAGACCTTTAATATAGACAATATGATCATCAGGAAGACTATCTTGAAGGTGATTGGTAGTGTGCATGGGAGATACAACAAATTGATCAGTGATGATTTATCCTTTTACATCTTTTTGAGTGATAATTTAGAGATGAAATTCCATGAGAAGGACCATACACTTTCTGATTCTATCTCTAGGAAGAAACAGTTTGGAAAATAAGTGATGAAGGGGATCATAATGAATGATAACATAAGTTCTATAATAAAGCATATAATGTCAAAGTTTTTTAGTTGTAAAGTACATGGTAAGGCAATAACATTCAAATTTTGTGTAATGTTTCTCATGATCAATGAGGCCATATCTAGTTTATTAGATGAAATACTCTCTTCCAATATCATTTTTTTTATGCAAGCATTACTCCAACTAATATGGGTATAGAAGAGGTATACAGGATCAAAGGTTGATCATCAAAAGGGGGACTAAGAGTGGGTGGGTGAGCAATGATTATTTAATATTATAAAATGATCTTTGATTATTTTTTTTCCATTCTAGAGCATTACCTTTATTAATAATAGAATTAATGTAGTGGATATGATAAGCCATTTTGAGGAAAAATCATCTAATTTCACCAAGTTTATCAAGATAAGTGTGAATTTATGAAATTGATAAAGATATGTGCATGTTTATGATATAATTAATCTTGGTACGGTCAACATCGATTCCATGAAGAGAGACTAATAATCCCAATAGTTTTCCATATGTGACACTAAAGACACATGTTTAAGGATTTAGTCTAACTTTGTATTTATGAAGATGATCAAAGATGATTAAAAAATCAAAAACATGAGTTGTGAAACATTTAGACTTAGCAATGAGGTCATCCACATAAGTTTCTACAAGTTTGTGGATAAGACCATGAAATAAATGAGTCATTTCTGATAGATAAGTATCTATAGAATTTTTTAGGCTGAAGGTTATTTTCACATAGCAATAGGTGCCCCGTTATATGGTGAAAGTTATCTTATTTTGGTCTTCAGGGGAATTGTGATTTTTATTATAGCCCAAGAAACCATTCATAAGAGATAGCAATTTGTAAACAACTATGGAATTGGAAGTGGCATCTATTTAAGTAGAGTAAGATTCTCTTTGGAATATGCAAGATTAAGATTGTGGAAATTGATGCAAATGTGAATGACCATGGTGACCTTTTTCTAACAAGAACTATCTTAGAAACCCAATTAGAATAATCCATTGGTTTGATAAACTTATCATCGATAAGTTTGATAATTTATTTATGGCATAGGGTGGAAACTTAAGGTGGAAATTTATGATGCTTTTGATGGACAAATTTGGCCTCAAGATAAGTGATGATATTATGAACCACAATGTTAAGGTTAATACAAGTCATGTCCTCATAGGACTAGGTGAAGATCTCATAATATTTATCAAAAAACAAACTAAATTTATCATGTTCAATAGGAGAAAGTTTGTGAGAAATTGTAATAGGTGGATGGTATGATGGAGTACCGTATTCAATATGAGTAGTTTCTTAGATAATCATAGCATTTCCATCTTGGAAGTGGTATGGTGTATTTGATAAAGAAGAAATTGGATTAGTTTTAGGATCAATGATAGCAATGAATTTGTTGAATAAGGGGGTTTGTTTTTGAAATTCCCATGTTTGTTATGTTGAAAAGAAGTTGAGGTTCTCAGGCATGAAGTAATTCAATTATAGATTTATCTCTAGGCAAAGTGGTAACAGAGAAAAATACTCAACATCTAATTTGAGATCGAGAATTTGATTATCATGGATATCATATTTAGAATGTATCTGACAGACATCTATGGCCTTGGCATCTAATGTAATCTCAAGAGTAGGAGGAGTTTGTTTATCTAATGAGACAAGTGTGTTGTTAGTTTCTTTGACAAGGTAAAAATTAGATGTAATGATGGGATCTATAGATGGTAAAGAATATGTATGAATCTCTAAAGGTTTAGAAGGTATGAGTTGTTCTACCACCTAAGGATTATAAATAATTGGAGAATTAATATGAGGTACATGACCTTTGGAGATAATTCAAAATCCATGGAAATGGTGTGAGCATCATAGTTAAGATCATGTATTTGATTTTAGGTTTTTTTTTATAATATTGAAGATTTAAGTCTTGAGATTGAGCTTGGACTGTGATATAATTATCATCATAGGTTAGAGAGATGATACATGCTTGATATTTAGCGAGAGCTTCATAAGGTAAAATTCCAAGGTTATTTAACTTATGTGGATACATGATTATAGGATCTTGGAATAATTTGGCCACTCCATAGTCATTATAGGTGAATGCATCTTTTGGGTAAGAAGGTTCCTGATCATTACATGGAGCATAAAAATAAGTGATCTCATCAATGAGAGGAACAATGAAATGATGAGATAATAAAGATGGAGGAAGCCTCTCCAAGATATGAGTAGGTAGCTTAGTGTTGTTGTAAGTATTTTTCAAGTCATAAGGTTCATCATCATTTGAATCATTAAGAGTGACCTATAAGTCTAGATTGATGTTAATGAACTTAGGTAAGGGAACACTATTGATTGTAAGAATGGTCTGGATGTGATGTTGAGAATTTGGATTAGGAATTTGAATACTCAAAGGGTTGGGATCGGCTTCATTCTTATACCATTTACCATTATGTAAGAATTTGATGTATTGGCTATTAGAAGATGTGATGGACCTCATTCTATGAGTCCAAGGGTGACCAAGGAGTATGTTATAAGATAAGGGAAAATTAAGGACCATAAGTTTAGTTTGAATCATCTTAGGTAAAATTTTTAGGGGAAGCCAAATATAACCAAGTGGATTTTTATTAGTTTTATCAAATCCATGACAAGTGAGTTGGGTTTGCTTGAGATGATCATTATTATAGCCACATTTTTAAATGAGCCATAAATATGTCACATTAATACCGTACCCTTCATAAACTAAAAATTTATGAATAAGGGTAGTATTAATGTCTATTTTAATGAATAGTGGTAGATCATCGATGTGAAAAAGGATATCATCATTAATAATGTCTTCTTCTAGAAATTCATTAGAAGGTTTAGAAGAAGGACCCATAGTTTCAATGGTATGCATGTTGGTAGGTTGAGATTCAATGGAGGGTGGTTATTCATCTATAGAAGATGGGTCTTTGATTTATTATAATTATTGCATAAGGAACTTGAAATTATTTGGGGAGGTATGAACTAACTCCATAAGTGGAATCTTTCAAGGCATGGAGTTAAGTTCTTCTATAAAGTTCCAATGGGATTTAGAAGAAGAACTAGTACAAAGTTTAAATAGCAATGTAGGTTATAAATGAATGGAATTTTTTGGGGGTTTAGAAGAAAAAGGTGGTTCCTTATAGGCTTCTGAAGATAAATGAGTGGTTGTAGTATCTTTGAGAAGTTGTTCTTCTAAAGATGATTTCTTTGGTTTTATGATAGGATCTCTATGAGTGGGCTTATGATGATAATGGACCTTAACTATGTTAATATATTGATAATTTTTATAACATTGTTCATAGTTGACATAAATGACATAAACATCCTTGGCATTTTGTTGATTATTAGTGATGGAAAAAATATTTTGGTTATTAGAAGAAGAAGCTTTGGATACTTGTTATTTTCAAGAATCAGTGTTGTACTCTTGATGACAAAGTTTAATCATGGATTCATGATTGAATGAATCACCAATCATGTAGGAGACAACAAATTTAGTAAGCCCTCAACAAGTTTCATTAGAATGACCAATGTCAATGTGTAATGAATAAAATTGATTATGGTCATACCATTTAGGAGGATTATTATGATAAGTAAAGGGTTTAGAGGGTGGTAAGAATTGTTTAATTTACTATATAGTTAGTGGTATGTGAGAATATGGGGGAGTGTTATATTTTACAACTCCTAGTTTGGTTTAAGTAATATTTCCTAGTTTTAATTGCTTCATGATAAAGTCTTGACATTTAGCTTGGTCAAGAGCTTCATTAAGTGTTTGAGGAGCAAAATTTTGAATCTTATATTGAAGTGAAGGAGTTAAAGTAGTTATAAAGAGTTTACAAAAATTATCATCATTCATGTTATGATCAAGTTTATGGGACAAAGATTTATATCATTTGATAAAACCATATGCTAATTTGGTGGGAGATTGCTTAGCATTGATGAAATGGCTAAGGCAATTTTTGGGAAGATCATTACGTTGAAACTCTTTAACTAGAGTATTGACTAAATCATCAATTTTCCAAATGAAATGTTCGGGCAATTGGTTGTACCATTATACTACATCACCAGTGAAGGTTTTAACTAAAAGTTTAGTTGTGGTAAAATTATTAGTTTGGATCCACTTTTTATTAATATTTCCAAATGCTTTGAGAAAGGATGCAAAGTATTTTGTCCCATCATACTTTATAGTTGGAGATATATTACCAATATCAATGGACATGATGAAAGGAGGTAAAGGCTCATTTTTGATATTTTGAAGCATTTTATTATTCATAATAAGTTGAAGAATAACATTTTTTGAGGCATCTCTAAGAGGTAGAGGAGTAAAATTTGAATTATCTTGAGGATTGAGAGCTAGAGGTTGATTAGCCATATTGACCGAATGACATTATGATTACATCATTTAAGAGGTGTTGTAAGTTTGTATCATGTTCATTTGTTATATGACTTGTGCAAGAAGTTGAGTTATATCAATTAGTGGGTTGGTGTTTGTAAGAGAACTCCAAATATTGGTATTAGGGGGAGGGTTTTTAGAAGGTGAATTACCTATGGGATTATTGGATAGACTCATGTAAATTGAGCCCACACAATTTTGAAAGGTTTTAAGATTATAATTGTCATGATAGGTACATAAAAGGATCAGATCCACATACTTCATCTTGATGTGTGATTTGAACCATGTTACAATCCATAGAATAAGGAGAGGAAGAGGTGATCTAATAGTGACTAATCTCTTGGGAGGAAAAGAGAGGGATAAATGAATATCCCATATAGTGTTTAAATGGATTTAGGTTTTCCAAGAATATTCTAATGGGGGACTTCATGATGACTTGAGGAAATGAATAAAATGCTAAGGAAAGAAAAAAATAGAGAACTAAGTCAGATAAATAAGACAACTGAGGCAACAATAAGATTATAGAGTTTACCAGGTCAACTGAGTACTGTAAAGTTGGAAAAACATAGTTTGGTAAGGATATAGGGTTGACTAGGTCAACCTAGTAATATAACATAACTAGGAAAATGAATACAAAGTTGACCAGGTTGACTTAGTACTATAGGTAGGAAAAAAGATAGTCTGTAAGAGATTGTGTCAAATAGAATGATAATGTAATAAAAATAAGGAAATTTTTTTTCAATGCAATTGAAATAAGAAATGAGAAAAAACACACAAATAATTAGATTAATGAGAATGATCCAATTAGAACACAACATAAACCCCTATACCAACATTAGCCAATGCATGTTTTTACAATACAATATACAAGGATTATAGAGAAAGTAGACAACTAAAAATTAAATGCTAACTAAGTGGTCATCTTGAATGTTGTTAGATCATTATAAAGTGTTATTTTAAGTGTGATAAGAAATTTGGCTAAAAGTAGAGAAGTAGAAAGAAATCTATCGATGGTTTTAGGATGTTTAAGCTAAAAGGGATCTATGTTGGTAATGGTATTGGCTTGGTATTGTGGCCTACCCCCTCAATTCACAATGTTACATTGATAAGGGTATTGGGTGCTTTGCAAATATACACCATTAACTAGTGTTTATACTTGGATAGAAAACCAAGTTAGCTTCCCCCTTGGTGATGAAATCCAAGTAGGTAGGCCTTGGAAAGACAAATGTTAAATGCATTTTGAATATTATGTGATTTTTTATTGTGTGAAAAAAGAGAAAAATATTCTAACTCAATGGTATATTTAAAAACCACCTAATCAATCTATGTGAGCTATTGTAAAAATACAAACATTTGAAAATGAAATTGTGAAGTAATTACTAGTATATAGTTTGTTAATTTGTAGTTTAAGCATGGTATATAGTCAGTTCAAACAACAATGTATGAAAACATTATAGAATAGAGTTGACAAGGTCTCTACTATACTATAGAAGCAAGAGTCCTTAAGAACTAAGTCAACTAGGTCAACCTAGTCTTTTAGATAGAAGATAGACTAAAAAACTAGGTTGATAATGTTGACCTAGTTTGTTATAGGATTACAATTTTGAAGATTTCAAGCTTGTGAAAAATATAACTATAATAAAGAAATGAATTGAAATAGAGAGAAATAAGATAACCTTGGTGAGTTGGAAGATGTTAAGGACTACGAAATTTCTATTGAAGTACCTTGAATTCTTGCTCAACTCTTGCCAAATATGTTGATCAGGTCAACATATTTCTATAATTCCATATTTGTTAAAATCTATTTAAGATGACTGAGTCAATCTAGTCAACCTATATTTTATCTAGAAGCTGATTATGATACTAAGATGACCAACATGACTTAGTTTGTTATTTTTAAGATGAATAAGAGACTAAGTTGATCTCTTTAACATAATTTATTATTTAGAACTGAATAAGAGTAATGTGTTGACCTATTTGATCTAGTAACATGTATTTGATGAAGACCTGCATAGAAATAATAGTCATTTTATGTGACTATGTGTTAAACTTATGCACAAAAGTTATAAATTGTACTATCCTAGTTAATGTACTATAAAAAAATATAGAAAAATAATAAAATGGTAGAAATAAAAAGTGTAAAAGAACCTACAAGGATTATATTCAAATTGGGTTGACTAGAATGTATGCAATCAAAAATGCATCATATCTAAAAATTTATCCAAGCTCAGAGAAGATAGATCCTACTTACACTTCTGATTGGGCATACATTAGATAATTAAAAACATGATCAATATGGATCCATTATACCTAATGAGAGTATCTCTTACCATAATAATATCACCAGTGAGGGTTCTAAAGCCTTCAATCAATCAAAAACTATGTAATAACCCTAAGTCTTCTATTGTCATATTCACTATACTAATTGTTGACCAAATTTGACTTCTAGGTCAAATTGGGACCCCTATAGGTTTTATTTTTCTTAGGTGTTCTAGGGGTCTAATGCTATGTCATGAGGTGTATTATAGGTTAATTGATGACATTTAATGATATATTACCCTTGGTCAATTAGTCTTTTTAGTCCTTTTATCATTTTGAGTCATTTTGAGGTCTAAAATAGAACATTTAATAAGTTTTACAACCTCCTTCGAAAATGTGAAGGTTCAAAAAGATTATTTAAAATCCCATGTATCCTAATAGGTCTTAATCAACTTTCATAATTGAAAAATGGTAGGTTATTTAGAAGAAAGGGAAGTTTTATTTAGAAAAAGGGGAGTTTGGCACTTGTATTAACCATGTGGAAGTGTGCCACATGAGATAAGGTTTTAATATGACTCTTCATCTTCCTCAATTTCATTTCTAGACTGACATTCTTTATAAATGTCAAAATTTGGTTTTTTCACCATTTTAAGCACATAAAACTAATCTTCAAGTTTGTACTTGGTATGGTTAGCAAGATAAATTTTAGGTAAAATGACTTTAAGAGGTTAAATTACACTCATATATATTCATTTACATAAAAATATTTTGAATAATGGTTTATTTTTCTTTATGAACCATCCTCATGAAGTTGATTGTGTTTTTTTGCATGCTATTTTATACACCCTTTAGGTTTTGCTCCATTTTGGGAAATTTAGTACAAACTAGTTGCTAAGGTGGACTCCAGAGGATGTTAGATCTCTTATTAGATGCCATCTATGCTTTTTTTAGGTTTCATGGTGTTTTATTGAGAAAATAATCTCAGGTGGGTAGATTAGTCTCTTTTTGGGATGATAGGTGGTTTTCTAGCATTTTCAGGATACTCATGCTTGATTATGGTTTCAGAGCATAAAAATAGGTCCTTTATCATTTTTTAAATGTGATATTTTTTTCCTTCACCTTCCAAGCTCAAATTCTAAGGCATATTCCATGAGAGTGTAGTCATGAAGCATCATGTAGTTAGTTTGTTATCTGACTACCACATATAGTCAGCTTGATGAACTATTTAAGATTTTAAACATGTCCATGGAGTTATATTTATAGTATTTATAAGTTTAATACATCACCATAGTAGTATAAAACAAATGAAATCCTATAAGTAATGTAAAATAAGAACTATTGCATCCATATGCAATATTTACAGTCTGACAACAATGGAAGTACATCTATAGGCATCTCTTGGAAGGATATTACATTGGAATAGAAGTTTAGAGACTTGTTTGAATACCTTGATAATGATAAACATTAGTTTTAAGAATTTATAAAGATTTTAGGTTTGTTTATGAAGTTATTCCCATGCATATTGCTCAAATCCTACTCACTACCTATATATAGCTCTATTAACACCTACATGAGAGAAAAAAACAATAGGATGGAGATTTTAACATTTTTAAAAGTCTTTCATGATAAATTATTTTGTGTTTTTAAAATTTTATAAGGTACAATGACTAATAAAAATCCTACCACCATACCTAATACTCATACTCATCTTCACTGACTGCATTGTGGAATAACCACTTATAGGTGGCCTGAACAAAGAGCTAAAAAGCCATATTGAGTTGTTAAGGCACATAATGGAGCTCATTTTGAAGTTATAAGATGATAAATGGATCATAAAATACACAAAATGAATAATATACTAATAAATAAATTTTAAGTCACCTTCAAAGCAATGATGGCGTGTTTGAAGCCCCTTATCCCTAAATTAGCAAAACAAGAAACATAGGAGTTTTTTGGAAGATTTACAACATGGTTGTCATGGGATTTGAGGCATATAGATGATAAATACTTATATAATATATAATGGATAAGTAATTTTGATATTTTTAGGGGTAGATGATCATGGGAAGTTAGTTTTTTATAGGCCTAAAGCTGTACTTTTATGCATTGAACCCAAGCAATGTTCACCTACAAATTTAAGCTCCAAGAGAAATTTTCATTAAAAAGTTACATAATATACATTACTCCATGTTTGAATTGGATTTGATGTATTTATATAAAATTAATTACCTAATATATCATCAAAGGAGGTGAATATACTTTTTTTACTTCTCATGTACACTTCTAGTCCGTACAGTGAGAAATGGTGACCTACAATCAAGACCTATTTTTCATATCATTCATAAGGAAGAGATCAAGCATTGAGATATAAATTTTGGTTTTTGAAATGGATAATAAATTGGATTTTAATCCATAAATTAAGGTTTATATAGTATTTTTTGGATCTTAGGGTAACCTATAGGTGTCCTTTCTTCTCATAAATGTGTACTTACAATTTCAAGCAGGCAATGACCTAAACATGATGCCTTGGTGATGTTTTAAGGTATTCAAGGGGAGTAAAAACATGAAAAATTTATATGTGACCAAAAATATGAAAGGAATGTATTTAAAAACCATGAACAAAACTCATTTAAATTTATTATATACCTAAAGGAGTCATTAAGGAAGAACACAGTCAGAAAAGAAACACAATTTATGCTAAGCAAGGTGTATGAAGGGTATATGAAAGGTTAAAATGATGAATGGATATTGATAAATATCCATAAATACCATGTTATTATCTATAGGCCCTTGATATTATAAATAAAGTAGATAATGATCCCAAATTAGGCATACATAGTCCAAACTAGAAGTCTATATAGTCAATATGCTTTCCTAGGAACTAGTTTTGGATTTTACAAGTTTGAGGGGTAAAATCATATGGAATAGGGATATATTTTTGTATGGATAATCCTTTTAACTTGGAGGGACTCATAAAATACTCAATTTACATTATTAAATAGGGTAAGTACCTTTTTTATCTTCGATATAGGGTACTTCCCTTTATACATAACTAGCATATTTGAGAGGTAATGACAAAAATATGAGACCATGAGTTGAGTAAATACTTAAATAAGGTTTGGAGAGTTGTTAAAAATCTAGATAAATATGGCAAAACATGAAAAAAGGGATGAAACACAATAGGGTACCCTAAACTCTTAAGGTTGTAGTCAAGCTTAAGGGTAGGGTTCTGGCCTAGAAGCCAAATGGATAGTCACATTCACTTTCCACATGAGGTGAAAATTATAAAATATTAGGACATGTTTATAGGGACATAACCAATGTTTTTGACCCATTTTTATATATAATAAGTCATGAAAATGTCATTTTTGTACTTTAAGGTCACTCAAGCCTATTAGAATGGAGGAGTAAACATGATTGGAGAAGTTCAAATACTCACATCTTTCATGAGAATTTTCATTTAATCTAGTGGAGTTTAGATAATTTTATATAGGTCCTATAATTTTATATTGTGTAATTTTTTTGTAAATTCAACACATCATTTTTATGAACAATGCTTAAGAGGTCAAACTACTCAAAACCCTTCTTAAACCCTTATAAGAACTTGATTGGATAAATTAGTATGGGAAGATAATGTAATGAAATTATTTTACCATGAAATATATTTTAATTTATATCATACTCCCTCAGGATCCTCCCCATCATGTTGGACTATACAAAATTTTATGCATGGTGTACAAAATAGGTTATTTTTTACTTTTTTTTTGCATTATGTAGGTTAAAAAAGGTTCGAAGAGATGAATTTTTTTTTGGGGGAAATATTAAGACTTATTATAACTCAAAATTTTCATTTAATTCCTTATAACAACTCCTAAGCTCCTCAACTAGCTGCTTCATCTCAGCCAGTCAAAACTAGCATAGTGACCAAGCTAGTGAGAAGGGTGGAAACTTTAATTGAGGTAATTTTAAAGTGTGAATTATGAATATAAGGTAATGGATGGTATTATAAATTTTCATTTCCTCCATCCCATGTATTTTTAAATGAAAATTTATTCCTTTTTAGAGGCCAAGTATGTAGGGCGCATGAAGGAAGAGTTTTTTAGTGTACAATTGATGATAGCTCATTTTGGGAAAGTTATAAGTGACGAAGACTATAACCAATGCATCAAGATACATGTATGAAATAATTACCATTAATCACAATCATCAAACATATCCCTAATTAGTTTTGTAATTTTCAAATAGGGCTAATCATGAAGGTTATTTTTCTAAGCTGATTAAGGGAATTTTATGCCATTTTTCAAGATTTTGATGACTTGGATGGAAACTTGTGCTTATTTTCCTTGAATTTTTTTCCTGAATACTCTTATCATGCACAAATAACTAATATTATCAAATTTAAAATTGTCCATGTGACCTTTGGACTTCTCTCTTCTCCTCTCTCTATCACATTTTATAAGAACTAGTCATTTTATCCATTATAACTTAAGATCCACCTATTTATGGTGAATACATGATCATTTCAATAAATTTTGATCAATAATAATACTTATTTTTACGTCTTCCATTACTATGATTAGTTTTTTCATTTATAATATTTGATTTTGCATAAGTGATAGCTCTTGTTTCCTTAGCATGATTATTTCATTATATCATCTATTTGTAGTTTGAAAGCTTCTTCATGTAGGGCATGTGAATTTTTCTATGAAGTCTCAAGGTTAAGTGAGTTATTATATTTAATATTTCCATTCAAGGCCTCTTGTCTAGTCTTCCTAGCCTAAACATTCAAGCATAACTTCATAGTGTAATATTGATGTCAGAAGATGCAAATTAGAGAAGTGTATGTTTGGTTAGTCTCTTAGTTTCAAGTGTAACACGTATCTATTTGGAAGTCATAAACATATTAGGTTTATCACCTAAATTAGGTTAATTTTTTAAATTTATATCTCTACCTTCCCCTCCCCCAAATTTTAGATGTAGTAGTGATCCAAAGTTGTACATCAAGGGAGCTAACCCTATTTAGATATTCACCTCATCTTTAGGCTACCCACAAGCCTAGAGGTGTTTCCATTATGCCACTTATTTTATGAGAGCTGATAAATCTCCTAAAATGGTGAAAATCCAATGTAAAATGATTTTTTACATAATCATTAGGAATGTTAGTCCAAGAGGTTGAAAGATTTGTGTTGTTATCTTTCAACAATTAGCCTTTGGATGAATCTATCAAAGCATCAATGGTGACTATAAAGATACATCATATGGTAAAGTATCTTGGGTTTCTTTTTGAATATTATTAGTTATATATTTCTTTATGTTATTTCTTTCAATGAAGTTCCATGGCTTACTTTGGTGTTGAGTTTTTTTTTACATAAGTTGGTGAGACATTTCAAGCTTATGGCATTCCCTATCAACATGAAAATTTTCTTAATCAATGTTATCATGATCCTTACTATATTAAATATGGTCTACATCAGCTCCAATATGACCCTTTTTAGTACATTCATGAAGTGTATCAGACCTAAAATCAGCCTCCACAATATCTTTTTTCTCCTAGTCAACCTAGTCGCTTCTCAAGTCAATCCATTTCCACTTTCAAGCAAACTATTTTGGGTTATGAGATGTATATGTTAGATATTTACACATAAAGGGGATATGGTTATGAGGTTCCTAGTCAGATAATTCATAAGGTCAAAGATGCATTACAACTTTTTCAAATAGAATAGGCATCTATTGAAATAGCCAATTAACAAAGGTTCATAAGTGAGATGATAGATGTGAGTGGCTTGGTTTCTTCCTTAGAGGATAGGCTAATAATTTATGAAAGTCAGCTTCACCAAACCTATCAGCATTTATATCCATTTACCAAATATTTATATCGGTCCGACATGGTACCCACTCATGAACCCAATCAGTCTTATCAAAATCACCCTTTTCCCAATTAGTTATAAGAGAGTTGAAAAGATAAACCTTATTTTTGAAGATAATATTAATATGAAGATTGAGTTGGATAATATACAAATTCATAAATCCTTGTCATAAATAAATAATTGTAATCTAATTCCTCATTTCCCTCTCCCATTACATCCCCACCTCAAGAGAAGGATTCTAGATATGATAATCCAAGTTGAAGACAAGGTGGAGAATCCAAGCTTAAAGAGATCCCAAATTTCTTGAACACTTCAAACACTCCTCAAATTACATCACCACCTTAAGAGAAGAATTAAAATCCTAAAATCCTAACCTAGAGTAAGATATTGGAGTCATGGGGAAAGAAAGAGGATAGAAGTTTGGTTGATAAGGCATGTGAAGTTGAGAATGAATTTGATCCTTTATAAGCCACTCCCACCATTCCTCAAGAAGAGACCTCTTATCCTCCATATAATCCTTATTGTACTCATTATACTCATTATTATTCCTATCAAATTCAAGAGATACTTTTACAAGAGAACCTATCCAAGTAAATTGAAGAGTTAGAGTAAAATATGAAGTTGATAAGTCAAAGTGTGATGGAAGGTTTAGACCCAAAAGAGGATCCTATGCCTAAACACACCACATATAACATTCATCAAGAGAGTGATCAATATAAATTAGATGTGAATTATTTTATTTTTGAATGGAAGGAATAAAAACAAGCCATTTTAGCCAAGATCTACCTCCCCTTTATTGGAAATATTGTCATTGATGTCAAAGGTTTAGCATTATTGGTGATAAAGGCCACATTGCATTTAATGTTGTTTGTAATAAATACATCTTGGCTAATATGAGTTAATATTTATTTAATATTAATGAATATATTTTTGGTTGAATATGAGACAAAATAAGGGCCCATGGAGAACTCAAAGAGCCATGGGATAAAGACAAAAGAAGGATGGGATGCATTTTCCCATGAAGAGTCATCTTGGGAAATTCCAAGAGTCACCAAGTGAAGACAAAAGATGAAGGGCATAATTTCTCATGAAGGAACACTTTAAAGGAATATGAAAATTCACCAAGATGAGGACAAAAGAGGGAAGGACATTTTTGATCATGAAGGGTCACCACATGACTTTTCAAAAGCTTGAAGATGAAGGGTCATACAAGTTTGGTGCCATTTTCCATGAGGATTGAAGGGTCACAAAGGGGGAAGCCCAAAGGTCATTTAGAAAGCTATAAATGAAGGCTTGAGAAGCCATTTATATATATGAGAGATAGAGGTTGATTTTATATTGTAATATCCAGCTTAAAAGAGCAATTGTGAGAGATGAATATATTTGTATTATATAGCTTAGAAGAGCAAAGGTGAGAGAGAGAAAAAGAGATGTTGTACTAAACTATCATTTGTTGAGATAGCAACATTGAGAGATAGGTGTGTGGTATACACAAAGGGGTTGGTGCTCCTATGGGTTGGTGCTCATGAATTATTGTTGGGTTGGTGGTCAGCAAAGGGGTTGGTGCTCTTGTGGGTTGGTGCTCATGAATTGTTGTTGTGTTGGTGCTCAACAAAGGGGTTGGTGCTCCTGTGGATTGGTGGTCATGAATAGTAGCTAGGTTGGTTCTCAGCAAAGGGGTGTGGTGCTCTTATGGGTTGGTGCTCACGAATAGTTATTGGGTTGGTGCTCAATAAAGGGTTGGTGCTCCTACAAGTTTGGCTTGCAAATTTTGTTTGGGTTGGTGCTCATTCATATACTAGAGATTATTCTCCATGTTTTTTCCCACATTGGGTTTCCACGTTATATCTGGTGTCTCTCTTTAACTTGTGTGGTGTTTATTGTTTGAGTTTTATTGCATATCTTGAATGTTTGATTCAGTGGATTTTGGTTAAAGGAAAGTTTTATTAGATATATGATATATTGATTTACCCCCCCTCTTAGTATATCCCATACTTAACAATTGGTATCAGAGTAGGTTCCTTTTTAAAAAGTTTTACAGCTTGAAGGTAGATTACGAAAGCACGATGGCTAGGTCACAGGAAGGATTTTATATAAATAAGGCACCTTTGTTTGATGGGATGAATTATGATTTTTAGAGCGTGAGAATGAAGGTTTATTTAATGGCCCTTAGATTTGACATATTTGCAATTACTCTAGTAAAAAAGAAGGCAAGTGAATGTAATGCTAAAGCTTTAAATGTTATTTTATGTGGTTTATGTGAATCTAAATTTGATAAAGTTATGCAATGTAAATCTACGCATGAAACTTGGGTAAAACTTGAGAATATTTACAAAGGTGATGGAAAGGTTTAGCAAGCTAAGATGAAGATTTTTAGAAGGCAGTTTGAAAGTTTGAAGATGGAAGAAGAATAAGATATAATAAGTTATTTTTTACGAGTTGATCAAATCATAAATTAGATTCAAGGTCTTGGAGAAACATTGGATGAGTCAATGGTGGTGTAAAATGTTTTGAGATATCTACCAATGAGATATGATGCAAAGGTTTTGGAAATCGAGGAGATGAATAATTTCACCAAGCTAAAGATGGATGAGCTTCATGGTATTCTCATGGCATATGAGATGCGGACAGAACAAGATAAACCCTCAAAGAGAGAAGTGGCTTTCAAGACATCAAAGAAGGAGAAAGCTAAGATTCAAGAATCAAGTGATAGTTCTAGTGATGATAAAGATGACGATGGAGCACTTTTCATTCACAAGCCAAAAAGAGGAATAGGTAAATATCAAGGAAAATTACCTTTTAAATGTTTTAATTGTGGAAAGATTGGACATTTTTTAGCTAAATGCCTAGATAAGGTTAATGATGATGAAGAAGAAAAGCCTACATACAAGAAGAATTTTTAAGGAAAATCTAAGAAGGGATTCGAGAAGAAGAGCCTGTATTATAAGGATCCTAGCTCAAGTGAAGATAGTGGAGTCAGCGATTCAAAAGAAGAAGAGATTCTATTCATGGCCATACATGAAGATGATCAAGAAGAAGAAGAGGAAGAAGCTGAAGTGAATATGGAAGGAGAGCTCACTTGTGCCTTAGAAGAGTTAGAAGCTATTTAGAAGAAGAATCAAAGATTAAAGTGCCAGATCAAGAAAAATGAACAAGATTCGAAGGAAATGATTGAAGATCTACAAGTACACTTTGAAGAAGCCAAGAAGAATGAAGA
This sequence comes from Torreya grandis, assembly GCA_037957365.1. Lineage (NCBI taxonomy): Eukaryota > Viridiplantae > Streptophyta > Pinopsida > Cupressales > Taxaceae > Torreya > Torreya grandis. Next base: position 417,679 of record JARHVA010003688.1, read on the forward strand.
AGACCTCACAACATAGTTGGAAATAGAAAGAAAATAATGTCAAAGGTATGTTATTTAAATTACCTCTCTAAAAGAAGATATTAAGAAAGCATTCAGTGATAAAGTAGTTAGTGATTCAAAATTTGAAGATAGCACTAACATGTTAAATAAGATATTGGAAAGTCAAAAAGCAAATTTAGATAGGATAGGGATCAGATTTGAAAAGAAAAAGAGCTATGCTAAAGCTCTTACAAAAGAGGAAACAAAAAGGGGAGAAGTGAAACATATAGAGGACATTTCAAATAGAGAAGGATGGAGAGAACAAAGCTACAAAATAAAATTAGGTCAGAGATATACAGACAGGTCTTATTTTTATGGCTATTTTTTATTGTAATGGATATGGTCACAAAAAATTAGAATGCAGAAAAAGAGCTAACAATTTTAGAAATAAGGAGAAGGAAAGTCACGGAGAGTCAAGTAGAAGCCATAAATCTTTTGCTCCTCTATCAAGCTTTGATGAGAAGACCATAGTATGCTACAAGTGTAACAACTTTGGACACATAGCTCGGTATTATAGAAGCATGTTCAAGTTAGTCAATAAGGATCAGAGCTTCAAATCTCCATTCATCAAGAATAAGGATTAGAGTCTCAAAGCTCCATTCATCAAGGAGAAGGTTTAGACATGTTCATGGTAGAAGAAACAACATGAAGATTCTGTGATGGTTCAGACAGATCTGCATGTAAGAGGTAAAGATTAGCCATGGTTAATTGATAGTAGATGTTCAATGTATATGACAAGAGATAAAAGTAAATTCATATCTCTAAAGAAGATAAATGGTGGTAAAATGAGATTTAGAGATAAAACCACTACTAGGATAGCCGAAAAAGGTACTTTGAGTTTGAATTATGGTAGAAGTAAGACTAAGAATGTTTTATATGTAAAAGGTCTTAAGCATAATCTATTGAGTGTTAGTCAAATATGTGATCAAGGATACACATTAAAGTTTCATAAACAAGGTTATGAGATTAGAAGAAAAGATTCATATGAATTGATTTTAGATGCTCAAAGGATAGGGAATAATGTATATGCTTTGTCATATATCTTCTCAAAGGCACGATCAAAGGATACATTCAAAGATCAGTGAGAGGATTTGGGAGTAATTTCTATTACTTCATGTCATTGATGTTTAGCATCAATTGAGGGGGAGCTAAGTGTTAGCTTTAGGTAGGCCCATTGCCATTGATGTCAAAGGGGGAGACTAACATGTACAGGTATAGGTGTAGAAAATAGGTACAAGGAATAGGTACAGGTTACTACAATAAGGGTGAGTTACTATATGTTTTTAGATGATAGTATGTATAGGTGATAGGATGTAGCAGTTTCAGGATTGAGGTGGCCATCAATGACAAAGGGAGAGATTATTGGAAATATTGTCATTGATGTCAAAGGTTTAACATTATTGGTGATAAAGGCCCCATTGCATTTAATGTTGTTTGTAATAAGTATATCTTGGCTAATATGAGTTAATGTTTATTTAATATTAACAAATATATTTTTGGTTGCATATGAGACAAAATAAGGGCCCATGGAGAAGTCAAAGAGCCATGGGATAAAGACAAAAGAAGGATGGGATGAATTTTCCCATGAAGAGTCATCTTGGGCAATTCCAAGACTCACCAAGAGAAGACAAAAGAGGAAGGGCACAATTTCTCATGAAGGGACACTTTAAGGAATACAAAAATTCACCAAGATGATGACAAAAGAGGGAAGGATATTTTTTATCATAAAGGGTCACCACATGACTTTTCAAAGGCTTGAATATGAAGGTTCATACAATTTTGGCACCATTTTAAATGAGGATTGAAGGGTCACAAAGGGGGAAGGCCAAAGGTCATTTGGAAAGCTATAAATAAAGGCTTGAGAAGCCATTTGTATATATGAGAGATAGAGGTTGATTTGATATTGTAATATCTAGCTTAAAAGAGAAATTGTGAGAGATGAATATGATTTATATTATCTAGCTTAGAAGAGAAAAGGTGAGAGAGAAAAAAAGAGATGTTGTATTGAACTATGATTTGTTGAGATAGCAACATTGAGAGATAGGTGTGTGGTATACACAAAGGGGTTAGTGCTCACAAATTATTGCTAGGTTGGTGCTTAGAAAAGGGGTTAGTTATTTTATGGGTTGGTTCTCATGAATTGTTTTTAGGTTGGTGCTCAACAAAGAGGTTGGTGCTCCTATGGGTTGGTGATCATGAATAGTAGCTAGGTTGGTGCTCAGCAAAGGGGTGTGGTGCTCCTGTGGGTTGGTGCTCATGAATAGCTGCTAGGTTGGTACTTAGCAAAGGGGTTGGTGCTCCTAAAAGCTTGGCTTGTGAATTTTGTTTGGGTTGGTGATCATTCATATACTTGAGATTGTTCTTCATTATTTTTCCCACATTGGGTTTCAATGTTATATCTGGTGTCTCTCTCTATCTTGTGTGGTGTTTATTGTTTGAGTTGTATTACATATCTTGAAAGTTTGATTAAGTCAATTTTGGTTAAAGGAAAGTTTTATTAGATATATGATACATTGATTCACCCCCCCCCATCCTAGTATATCCCGTGCTTAACACCCTTCCTCAAGAGCTTCCAAAATAATCCCCTATTTTTCACTCTCAATTTGATTTTGAGTTCTGTGTGCCACCTCCACCAACTAGTTCATCTTGTCCTCACCTCATAACCCTTTTCATTGATGGAAAAATGGTATGGGAACATAAATAGGAGTATTTGGTTCATAAAAAATTATAAATCTTGCTTAAATAATATATATCTCCTTGGAAGCCTCATTTCACTAAGTCACATGACTTCAAGATGCCTAGTCTTGGAATCACAAAGAAGGAGATTGAATATCTTACAACCCTTGAGAACCAAATTCCTATTGTAGAGGCTGAGATGTAGATTGATAGACATTAAGAGCTCATAAATGATGAAGAATAGGTAATCTATTACATGGAAACTTTTTATTGGATTGATGAGAAAGAATGTTCTCCTTTTGCCAAAGATGAGGAAACTATCATTGGCTCTTCCATCAGTATATAAGATGTCTTAGCTAGGAAAGGAAAATTTATTAATTAGTATTTAGATGACTTATTTAAAATAATTGGATCAATTTATACTCCTCTTTAAGGATTCTATGATCTAGTAAATAATGGAAAAGGAAGCCTTGGTACTCAAGTGAGTATGGAATGAAAAATCAATCTTTCAAATTTGTCCTTCCAAGAGGCATATACATCTCATGATGACATGTTTGAAATCATGAATATGGGCTATCATACTCTCAAATAATTTTTAGAAACACATTATATCTTGAAGGATGTAATAATCTCTTATTGGCTTGAATCTTCTAAGGAGCAAGAGACCAATCCTCTTGAAGCCATGCCTACAAAGAAGATACTAGTTGATCATGAGATGAAGAGTGGGTAGTAGTATGAGGTATGTGTACAAGTTTAAGAGGAATATATATAAATTGGAGACCTATTTTAATATGATCTACTTAACATCAAATAAATTTAAGTTCCAAGAAGTAAGTTTGATCTATCAAGTGTTCAATCTAAATAGCAACATGTTTGGCACCATGATTCATCTCATGAAGAAGATGATGCAAAAAAATTTCCTTTTGATCTTATAAAGTGAGGTATTATTAGTTTTTAATTATATATGGTTATTTTTACCCTATTTTTCATAATTTCTTTGGTCACATGTGTTTCTTGATGGTGTGTTTGCTTTTCTTGGTGTGAGTCCCTTATTTTGTGTGGTTAAGGTAGTCAATCCTTATGGTCAATGGTCAAAGGTTTTATTGTTTTTCTTAGACTTAATATGACTCCCTAAGAGCAATGGAATAATAAGTCTATTGATATAGTTATTATAACAAGCATACTACCCCTATGAGTCACCAATTTTTTGACTAAATTTGACTTATAGGTTGAATAAGGACCCCTATAGGTGAAAACTTTGTTTTAAGGTGTTTTAATAGTATAATTTTATGTAATTAGGTGTATTATGGGTTTATTTATGTCATTTAATGCTATAAATGCCTTGATCAATTAGTCTTCTTAGTCATTTTATCATTTTGAGTCATTTTAAGGTCCTAAATAGAGCATTTAATAGGTTGTACAACCTCTTTAGGAAATGTGAAGGTTATAAAATATGATGCCATATTCCATGTCTCCTAAAAGGTCTTAATTAATTATCATAAATGAAAAGTGGTAGGTTCTTCAAAAGAAATGGTAGCTTTCTTGAGAAAAAAGGGAGTTTGGCACATGTAAGGCCCGTGGGGAAGTGTCCAACATGGGAGAAGGTTTTAATATGAATATTCATATTATTTAGGTTAATTTTTACGATTTTAATGCTCTAGAAGTGTCAAAATTAGGCTAAAACTATTCTACTCCTTTTTCACCCTTCTGGGCACATAGAACTAGTCTTCAAGTTTGTAATTTGTACAATTAGCAAGAGAAATTTCAAGTCAAACAAATTTTAGAGGTGAAATTAAACTTAGATTAATTTACATAACAATATTTTAAACAATGGTGTCATGTGCTTTATTAACCATCCTCATGAAGTTGACTGTGTTTTTCTACTTGTTATTTCATACACCCTATAGGTTTTGCTCAATTTTGGGTAATTACATATAAAATATTTTCTAGGATGGACTCCAAAGGATATTAAATATATTATTAGATTCCATGCATTCTTTTTTCTAGGTTTTATGGTGTTTTAGTGAGAAAATCATCTCAGGTGGGCAAATTAGTCTCTTTTGGTATGATAGGTAGTTTTACATCATTTTCAAGATCCTCATGATTTATAATAGTTTCAAAGGCTTGAAATAGGTCCTTTATCATTTTTTCATCATTATATTTATTCGCTTCACCTTCTAGTCTCATATTATAAGACATTTTATGAAAGTGTAGTCATGAAGCATCATGTAGCCAATTTACTATAGGACTGCCAAATGCAGTCAGCTTGATGAACTATGTAAGACATTAAAAATGTCCATAGAGTTATTTTTATAGTCTATATAATTTGAATACATCACACTAGGAGGATTAAAAAAAAGAGATCCTCTAAGGAGTGTAAAAGGAGAACTATTACATCCATATGCAACATTTTCAATCCGGCATCCATGGAAGTACATCTATAGGCATCTCTTGGAAGGATATTACATCAGAATAGAAGTTTTGAGACTAATTTAAATACCTTGATAGTGATAAAAATTAATTTAAATAATTTATAAAAAGTTCATCTTTGTTTATGAAGTTATTACCCATACATATTGTTCAAATCTTACCCACTACCTGTATATAACTCCATTAGCACCTACAAGAGAGAAAAAACACTAGGATGGAGATTTAAACATTTTTAAAAGTATTTAATGATCAATTATTTTGTGTTTTTAATGTTTTATAAGGTTTAAGGACTAATGGAAATCCTACCTTCATGCCTACTGCTCATCCTCATCTTCACTGACTGCATTGTGGAATAACCACCTATAGGTGGCCAAGTAGAGAGATAAAGAGACATATTTAGGTGTTAAGGCACATAATGGAGCTCGTTTTGAAGTTATAACATGATAAAGAGATCCCAATATACACACCATGAATACTAGACTACTAAATAAAGTTGAAGTCACCTTCAAAGCAATGACTATGTGTTTCAGGCCCCTTATCCCTAAATTGGCAAAATAGAGAAACTGGGAGTTTTGTGGAAGCTTTAAAACATTTTTTTTATGGGATTTGAAGAATATATATGATCAGTACTTATATCATCTATCATTTAGAAGGAATTTGGAGAGGTTTGGGGGTAGATAATCATTGGAGGTTAGTTTTTTGTAGGCCCAAAGTTGTGAATTTATGCATTAAACCCATAAAATGTTCACCTATAGATTTGAGATCCATTTGAAATAAGTAGAAAGGTAAGATTAGCTACAATTTTTCACATATAGACTAATTTAAAGTCTGTAGTTTTAGTATATTTTTTCTCAAAGAATCTAGATATAGGGGTCATCATACATGGCATGATGGCTCTCACTTCTAGTTTTAGATTAGGTAGTTGGTATAAATTCCAAATTAGAATCCATGTTTTAGGCATGATTAATTGGGGTAAATGTGCATGACACATTTGACTTCTCTTCTTTCTAATTTTAGTATATTACTAAGGCATTCTTATCAGTTTCATGACTTATTCTATCTATAAGTGGTTCGCATCATTGTAGAGTTGGTTTTTTATAATACTAACCTCCACATTTTTGAGTGGCTTTCACATAAGCCTATTGCCTAGTTTCAGAGTGTCTTTCATACAAGCCTAATCTCCACCTTTTTTGAGTTGGCCAAGATTGGCCTAGTTTTTAGTACACATTCAGCTATCCACACCACATTGATAGATTACAGAGCATTCATGGACTTCAAGAGCCATCTCATTAGACACACATTCATACTGGTATCAATTTATATCCTCAATTCATGGGGTAATGATGGAGCCAAAGGACTAGCTAGCCATGTACTTAGATGGATTGGACACATAGTCCAAACATATATTAACACATGTATGATCACATAGCTTCACTTATTGGGTGATGATGGAGATAAAGGGCCAATGTTTTCATTATTGAACCAATCTCAAGGAATTGAGCACTTAGCACCATTCATGATATTACTTTTGATACAACACATACCCAACATTCCTCAAGATTATGTAGCATCACTCAAAATCATAGCAAGTTTTATATTAGTTTGCATACTAGGTGAGGTGTATTCATTCCTTTTTCTTCCTCTCTATTACCCAAATTTATACATTATTATTTTAGATATAACATAAATCATAAGAACTAATCTACTATTTATTTTCTCTTACAGATTTATCACTTTACAAATGTGCTCTCTCTACACACACCTAGTATTACACAAGTTCATGAGCTTCACCCTTGTAGGTAAGTTTAGGTATGATTTATATTTATCCTTTATTCCCAATCATCCATATCCTTCCAAACAATGATTCCAGCTCGTTTAGGTAGAATTTCTAGTGATGATTCCATCCCCCTAGGTCATGTTCATTTAGGACAATAACACCCAACTTGGACTATAACACTGAACCCCAGGGTGCCCATTTTTAGAACTCTTATCTAAGTGCATTTTTATCACCAATGGTCATTTAATTCTAATTTGTATCCTCTTTCTTGTTGTCCTAACACGAATACATTAGACCCATGGAAAAAATATCCTTATAAAATCCCTTTCAAAGTTGATTTAGAAGGGGTTGGAAAATATCATAAAGCAAGCAAGAATACAAGTAATACCATTGAGGAAAACTTACCTATTCTTTTCATACATCTATCCAATAAAACTAAAAGCACATAAAAATATTTAAACTAGTTTGTAGCCACCTCAATCACACCCAAGTTTAGCATTTTGCATCTTTGTATACATAATTACATAAATCACATCAAGTGGAAGACCTGCAAATGCTTTGATCCCTCTTCTGAGTATTGGTATGTTGGTAACATGCCCACACAAGGAATGTAGATATACATTCACTTCATCCTGCACATACTAACACATCCTCCTTTCCAAAAAATTTCAAAGCATAATATAGTCTAGAGTTTGAAGACTAAATCAAATCTATAGGTAGTTTTACAGACATAAAATAGTCAAAATTTCATAGGTAGGCTTACACAAACATAATGAAAAAAACCCAAAAATATCAAGTCTCCTAGAAAATAGTGAAAAAAGAGAACTATAGTGCCATACCCTAAGGTGTCCTATTTTGGTGCTCTTTTCCTTTTGAAAAATGAATTCTAGAGCTTGATTTGCAACACTATCCCAATCCTACACAATGAATTTTAAACCCTGTCTTAGCCATCCAAGTTTATTTCCAGCTAAGTATTATTTTATCCATATATATTAATATTTTTATAAAGTTTAAAAATTCAATTAATTATACAAATTAGTAGCTTAATTATTGTAATATTGTTTGCTAATTTAATTAGTCTAGACCCTTAACTAAATTAGGAATAGGACTCTAATATTCCCAAAAAATTTAAATAATATTGAAACACGTAAAGATGCTCTAGTATAGATGCATGAAGGGATATAAATGGCATGGAATTAAAAAGATAAAGAGCTAAATAAATGTAGAGAACAATAACAAACTATTCATGTTCTAGTGCAAATTAAAATGGATGTCTAGTGTGCAACATCTAGATTATACAATATTATTAAAGCTAATAGTCTAATTAGGGTAGAATTGATGTCCCACATAGTAAATACCACCAAATTATTTAATTATTTTAAGTTACATGAGAATAACATCAAATTACTTATTATTTTTATAACTGGTTAGGCATATGTGCATTTAGACTTGATGATACCATTACAGGCTACCAATTCCCTCAACTTGGTGGTCATCAAAAAATAAGAGGCCAGGGAGGGGATTTATGTGGCTGAGGAAATAATGCCTAAATATTCAAAAAATAATACACTCGTATGGAAAATTTTTGATTAACTAAATCTTTCTTAGGACTACTATTCTATAGAAAGACTCATTAATAGGGCCAACAAATTTAGTCATATAAAATGTGAAAATTTGTAGCTTGAGTGTGGTTTTTGACACCTAACCCATATGTCCCTCGTATTTACTCTCGTGACCATCATATAAATATTTTCAATGATTCCCAGTCATCCATATCCTTCCAAACAATGATTCCCAATCATCCATATCCTTCCAAACAATGATTCCACCTCCTCTAGGTAGAATTTCTAGTAATGATTCCATCCCCCTAGGTCATGTTTATTTAGGATAATAGCACCCAAATTGGACTATAGCACCGAACCCTAGGGTGTGTATTTATAACACTCTTATCTAAGTGAATTTTTATCACTAGTGGTCATTTCCTTCTAATTTTTATCCTCTTTCTTATTGTCCTAACATGAATACATTAGACCCATGGCCAAAATATCCTTATAAAATCCCTTTCAAAGTTCATGTAGAAGGGGTTGGAAAATATCATAAAGCAATCAATAATACAAGCAATACCATTAAGGAAAACGTACCTATTGTTTTCATACATCTATCCAATACAACTAAAAGCACATAAAAATATTTAAACTAGTCTGTAGCCACCTCAATCACACCTAATTTTAGCATTTTTCATCTTCGTATACATAATTACATAAATCACATCAAGTGGAAGGCCTACAAATGGTTTGATCCCTCTTCTTAGTATTGGTATGTTGGTAGCGTGCCCACACAAGGAGTATAGATACACATTCACTTCATCTTGCACATATTAACACATCCTCCTTTCCAAATTTTGTCAAAGCATAATACAATCTAGGGTTTGAAGACTAAATTAGATCTATAGGGAGTTCTACAGACATCTAACAATCAAAATTTCATAGGTATGCTTACAAAAACATAATGAAAAAAACCCAAAAATCTCAGGTCTCCTAGAAAATAGTGGAAAAAGAGGACTATAATGCCATACCCTAAGGTGTCCTATTTTGGTGCTCTTTTCCTTTTGAAAAATGAATTCTAGAGCTTGATTTGCAACACTATCCCAATCCTACACAATGAATTTTAGACCCTGTCTTAGTCATCCAAGTTTGTTTCTAGCTAAGTATTATTTTATCCACATATATTAATATTTTTATAAAGTTTAAAAATTCAATTAATTATAAAAACTAGTAGCTTAATTATTGTAATATTGTTTACTGATTTAATTAGCTTAGACCCTTAACTAAATTAGGAATAAGACTCTAATATTCCCAAAAAATTTAAATAATATTAAAACATGTAAAGATGCTCTAGTATAAATGCATGAAGGGATATAAATGGCATGGAATTAAAAATATAAATACCTAAATAAATGTAGAGAACAATAACAATTATTCATGTTCTAGCACAAATTAAAATGGATGTCTAGAGTGTAGCATCTAGATTATACAATATTATTAAAGCTAATAGTATAGTTAGGGTAGAATTGATGTCCCACATAGTAAATACCACCAAATTATTTAAATATTTTAAGTTACATGAGAATAACATCAAATTACTTATTATTTTTATAACTGGTTAGGCATATGCGCATTTAGACTTGATGATACCATTAGAGGCTACCAATTCCCTCAACTTGGTGGTCATCAAAAAATAAGAGGCCAGGGAGGGGATTTATGTGGCTAAGGAAATAATGCCTAAATATTCAAAACATGATACACTCATATGGAAATTTTTTGATTAACTAAATCTTTCTTAGGCCTACTATTCTATAGAGAGACTCGTTAATAGGGCCAGGAAATGTAGTCATATAAAATGTGAAAATTTGTAGCTTGAGTGTGGTTTTTGACACCTAACCCATATGTCCCTCGTATTTTCTCTCATGACCATCATATAAATATTTTCAATGATTCCCAGTCATCCATATCCTTCCAAACAATGATTCCACCTCCTCTAGGTAGAATTTCTAGTGATGATTCCATCCTCCTAGGTCATGCTCATTTAGGATAATAGCATCCAAATTGGACTATAGCATTGAACCCTAGGGTGTCTATTTTTAGCAATCTTATCTAAGTGCATTTTTATCACAAGTGGTCATTTACTTCTAATTTTTATCATCTTTCTTGTTGTCCTAACATGAATACATTAGACCCATGGCCAAAATATCCTTACAAAATCCCTTTCAACATTCATTTAGAAGGGGTTGGAAAATATCATAAAGCAATCAAGATTACAAACAATACCATTAAGGCAAACTTACCTATTATTTTCATACATCTATCCAATACAACTAAAAGCACATACAAATATTTAAACTAGTCTGTAGCCACCTCAATCACACCTAATTTTAGCATTTTGCATCTTCATATACATAATTACATAAATCACATCAAGTGGAAGACCTACAAATGGTTTGATCCCTCTTCTGAGTATTGTTATGTTGGTAATGTTCCCACACAAGGAGTGTATATACACATTCACTTCATCTTTCACATATTAACACATCCTCCTTTCCAAATTTTGTCAAAGCATAATATAATCTAGGGTTTGAAGACTAAATTAGATCTATAGGGAGTTCTACAGACATCTAACAATCAAAATTTCATAGGTATACTTACAAAAACATAATGAAAAAAACCCAAAAATCTCAGGTCTCCTAGAAAATAGTGGAAAAAGAGGACTATAATGCCATACCCTAAGGTGTCCTATTTTGGTGCTCTTTTCCTTTTGAAAAATGAATTCTAGAGCTTGATTTGCAACACTATCCCAATCGTACACAATGAATTTTAGACCCTGTCTTAGTCATCCCAGTTTGTTTCTAGCTAAGTATTATTTTATCCACATATATTAATATTTTTATAAAGTTTAAAAATTCAATTAATTATAAAAACTAGTAGCTTAATTATTGTAATATTGTTTACTGATTTAATTAGCTTAGACCCTTAACTAAATTAGGAATAAGACTCTAATATTCCCAAAAAATTTAAATAATATTAAAACATGTAAAGATTCTCTAGTATAAATGCATGAAGGGATATAAATGGCATGGAATTAAAAAGATAAATACCTAAATAAATGTAGAGAACAATAACAATTATTCATGTTCTAGCACAAATTAAAATGGATGTCTAGAGTGTAGCATCTAGATTATACAATATTATTAAAGCTAATAGTATAGTTAGGGTAGAATTGATGTCCCACATAGTAAATACCACCAAATTATTTAAATATTTTAAGTTACATGAGAATAACATCAAATTACTTATTATTTTTATAACTGGTTAGGCATATGCGCATTTAGACTTGATGATACCATTAGAGGCTACCAATTCCCTCAACTTGGTGGTCATCAAAAAATAAGAGGCCAGGGAGGGGATTTATGTGGCTGAGGAAATAATGCCTAAATATTCAAAACATGATACACTCATATGGAAATTTTTTGATTAACTAAATCTTTCTTAGGCCTACTATTCTATAGAGAGACTCGTTAATAGGGCTAGAAAATGTAGTCATATAAAATGTGAAAATTTGTAGCTTGAGTGTGGTTTTTGACACCTAACCCATATGTCCCTCGTATTTTCTCTCATGACCATCATATAAATATTTTCAATGATTCCCAGTCATCCATATCCTTCCAAACAATGATTCCACCTCCTCTAGGTAGAATTTCTAGTGATGATTCCATCCTCCTAGGTCATGCTCATTTAGGATAATAGCATCCAAATTGGACTATAGCATTGAACCCTAGGGTGTCTATTTTTAGCACTCTTATCTAAGTGCATTTTTATCACAAGTGGTCATTTACTTCTAATTTTTATCATCTTTCTTGTTGTCCTAACATGAATACATTAGACCCATGGCCAAAATATCCTTATAAAATCCCTTTCAAAGTTCATTTAGAAGGGGTTGGAAAATATCATAAAGCAACCAAGATTACAAACAATACCATTAAGGAAAACTTACCTATTATTTTCATACATCTATCCAATACAACTAAAAGCACATACAAATATTTAAACTAGTCTGTAGCCACCTCAATCACACCTAATTTTAGCATTTTGCATCTTCATATACATAATTACATAAATCACATCAAGTGGAAGACCTACAAATGGTTTGATCCCTCTTCTGAGTATTGTTATGTTGGTAATGTTCCCACACAAGGAGTGTATATACACATTCACTTCATCTTTCACATATTAACACATCCTCCTTTCCAAATTTTGTCAAAGCATAATAATCTAGGGTTTGAAGACTAAATTAGATCTATAGGGAGTTCTACAGACATCTAACAATCAAAATTTCATAGGTATGCTTACAAAAACATAATGAAAAAAACCCAAAAATCTCAGGTCTCCTAGAAAATAGTGGAAAAAGAGGACTATAGTGCCATACCCTAAGGTGTCCTATTTTGGTGCTCTTTTCCTTTTGAAAAATGAATTCTAGAGCTTGATTTGCAACACTATCCCAGTCCTACACAATGAATTTTAGACCCTGTCTTAGTCATCCAAGTTTGTTTCCAACTAAGTATTAATTTATCCACATATATTAATATTTTTATAAAGTTTAAAAATTCAATTAATTATAAAAACTAGTAGCTTAATTATTGTAATATTGTTTACTGATTTAATTAGCCTAGACCCTTTAACTAAATTAGGAATATGACTCTAATATTCCCAAAAAATTTAAATAATATTAAAAAATGTAAAGATGCTCTAGTATAAATGCATGAAGGGATATAAATATAATGGAATTAAAAATATAAATACCTAAATAAATTTAGAGAACAATAACAGCTATTTATGTTCTAGCACAAATTAAAATGGATGTCTAGAGTGTAGCATCTAGATTATACAATATTATTAAAGATAATAGTATAATTAGGGTAGAATTGATGTCCCACATAGTAAATACCACCAAATTTTTTAATTATTTTAAGTTACATGAGAATAAAATCAAATTACTTATTATTTTTACAATTGGTCAGGCATATGAACATTTAGACTTGATGATACCATTAGAGGCTACCAATTCCCTCAACTTGGTGGTCATCAAAAAGTAAGAGGTTAGGGAGAGGATTTATGTGGCTGAGGAAATAATGCCTAAATATTCAAAACACGATACACTCATATGGAAAATTTTGGATTAACTAAATCTTTCTTAGGCCTAGTATTCTATAGAAAGACTCATTAATAGGGCCAATTTTGGATAGCTCTTATAACAAGATTCAAATAAATTCAAGCATGATATACAAGGGAAGACCATAAAATAAATATAGGTAGAGCTCAATTTTAACTAGAATAATTTCACTAAAGTTGATATCTTCAGATATAACTTTAAAGATACAAAAATTGAACATGTAAGGATCATAGAGTAGCTAAACAGGGTATATAGGCCTCTTCTCCTTAACATGGATATAATTAGATATCAATACAATATCAAGCAAAATCACTACCAATATTTTTTTTTTAAATAATAATTATAGAACTATAACTCCTAGTTCAACACAAGCATCCACTTTAGCACCTCCAAAAAACTCATCAACCATGCAAGCACTTCGTCAACCTTGAGTTGAAGTCCATTTTTTATGTATACATGTATAATTTACTTATAGTTTAATTAAACTTAGATTATATATGTAATGTCACTTGAACTATTATAATCATACACATTTTGTATTTCCTTACATAGGAAAACTAATTTTGACATAAATGAAACTAACTACAAGAATGTAAAACATGCAATTTTTAGACTAAATTTAGAATTGAGGTTCTAACTGTGACATGTAACCATTAATTTACATACACTTGGAGGATAAGGAATCCCATCACCAAGTTTATATAATTATGTAATTTCACAATCTAAAGGGTACAAATATTTTATTAGTATAATAAGTCAAATTTTGATTGTCATTATGTTGGTGTTTTCTCCTTCCATTCATGTGATATTAAGGTTTTGCTTTTTTAGTCTTTATAATATAGTAATTTGAAGTGTACAAAAGCTATAGATAAATTTTGAATGTTTTATCAATGCATGTTATTTATATATGTGTAGATACTATTAAAATTTAAAAAACCTTGTTAATCAATTGGTTTAAATTATGTTATTATTCTTAGTGTGTATGAATGCTTCATTTTTTTATAGTTTTCTTAGCATGTGAAACAACTACTATTGACCAAATTTGACTATATAGGTCAAATTGGGATCCCTATAGGTAAAAAATTGATCTTTATATGTTTTTAGGGGTCGAATATTTTTTCATAAGGTGTATTATAAGTCTTTTTATATCATTTCATGTCATATTAGCCTTGGTCATTAATCATTTTAATCGTTATGTCATATAGAGAATTAAATGATTTGTAAGGCCTACTTAAAAAATGTGAAGGTTTCAAAAGGTGAACTTAAGCCCCATGTGTCCTAGAAAGTCCTAAATAACTATTTATAACTAAAAAGTGGTAGGTTATTCACAAGAAAGAGCAATTTTCTTGGAAACAGGGGAGTTTTATTGAGGTGTACAGAATTGTATGACCTCCTACAACTAAAGACATTTTATAAGTGTTCCTTAGTCTCCCACACACTTGTTTTAGTGGTCAGTTTGATTAGAATATCCAATAAACTAAGAAAACCACTTTTTTCTCCTCCCACTAGGCTTGGCAAGCAAGAATGGTCCTCATGTTTTTAGATCGTACAGTCAACATGGGGTTTTAGGAAAAATGATCCTAGTAGTGTATTCTATTCTCATTCAACATCCACTTAATGTTTGGTTGTAAAATAATGGTGGATTTTTCTTTATGAAACATTCTTAAGATGTTGGACTATCTAATTTTCTTGCCAATTTATGAACTATATAATTTTTACTCTTGTATGGATAGTTCTATACAATAAAACTATTAAAATTGATTCTAGAGGATGTTGAATCCATTATCTAATTTTATCTATGCTTGGTATCATGTTTCAAGGTTTTTTGATATGAAAATCATCTCAAGTTTGTAGATTGGTCTCATTTGAAGATAACAAGAAGGTTTACACCATTTTCAAAATCCTCATAATTTGGTAGTGATTATAGGAGATGAGATATGTTCATTCTCATGTTAAAATTTTATCTTCCCCCCCTCAACTTTTATTATTCTTTCTCCAAACTAATAATTCCATAAGGTTACAGTCATATGTACCATACATACAACTTGCTCTATGATTTCTATACATAGTCAACTAGGTGACCTATGTAAGCCTATGAGAACATCCACATAAATATGATGAAGGATTAAAAGATATGACATATGTTATATCAACATGAGGTATTTATTTAATCCCCCAAAATATAAAAGAGGACTTTTGTAGTCATATACAACACTTTCATATAGCCTACCATTGGAATGTGCACCCAAAAGTGCCTAAAAGGAAAATCACATTAGAATATAGGTTTTAGAGATGGTATTAAGATCATAATAATGATAAACAACCATTTGGATAATTGGTAAATAATCTATGATTTTCCATGTGGTAAAAAATAATACACCTTGTCCACACTTATATATACTACCTACACATGGGAATACCACCTACAGGTGGTTTAACAAAGACTGAGCAAGGTTGAGATATCATTTAAGGAGTTTGTTTGAATCATTACAAAATTATATAAGAGTGGAGGAAGGATATATTTTTACATGGGAAATATCTTGAGTATATAATAACTTGATGATGCATTATTAACATGAAATGATTGAGTTCATGGATATATTCCCTAAATGGTGACAATAGAGGTCTAGACCATTTTGTCAATGCTATACAACAAGGTTAACAATGAATTTGATACATATTGATGACTTAACCTAGTATCCTAGATATATGAAAATATATATGCAAAATATCAATGGAAAATGATTAGTATAAAGTGGTTATTAAGAGACCCAAAGTTACACTTTCATGCATTAAGTTCAAGCAGTAAAACCTATAGGTTTGAACCTCAAAGAGAATCTTCACGAAAGTTTGTAGTATTAGACCATAATTTAATGGTTGAATGGTTTTAGATAGTGAAAGGAGTATTTTTTATCTAAAGGATAAACTAAATAGGATGATATACTATGTTTTAGGTCACATATTCACCTATAGGTGTGACTAATTCCAAAATTGCTCAACTACAACTAACTGAGAGGTGACAATAGTTAGAAAAAAATGGTTGTAAGGTGTATAAATGAATTTTAATGGTATATAAATAAATTTTTGTGGTCAAAAAAACCTTTATAATATATTCAGACACTCTACCCAAGGTTAATCCATGCATGATAACCTACAGGGGTTACCTTTAGGGAAGAAACATAGAAAACATAGTCAACTACCCAAGACTGGTCTTGAGAACAATCCAAACCTAAAGTGTGAGATGAATAATAAAATAGATTAAATGAGTATATAAATCTTAAATAAAGGTATTTAAACATTTTAATCATTCTTAAACATGTAAGATCACCTATAGGTATGGTGCCAAGGAGCAAGACATAGCTAGAGGTCACACTCAGTCTTGACCAGTCAAAGTATGAAGAGTATGTGGGAGGTTGAAGTGATGGAAAAACTTAGAAAATATTCATTATGATTTTAATGACATAAATAGGATCATATAATATAAAAAACAATTATAAATAGGACCCCATGATGCAACACATAACCTATACCCTAAACCTTGCACATAGTCCCTTTTCTAAGAGTTTATTTTAGAGATATAAGGAGTTAGGGGGTATATTGATAGTAAAAGGGGATGAATATTTGTAAATATAATATATATGAATTTAATAATACCATAAAAATTCAATTTTTTTATAAAATAGGGGAAGTACCCTGTATTTTGTCTCAAATAGAGAGTACTTCCATAGGAGCACAAACCCTATAGTTTTAAGAAAGGGAATGATCAGGTGAGTTCAAGGGATAATGAGACATTTTATAAGGTTTAATTAGATATGGTAGGTCTGGAAAAATATGAAAAACCTTTTATATAAGTGATAAACTCAACAAGGTTACCTAGACCATAACAGTCTGCAAATAGGCCTATTCGGCAAGGTTCAAGCCTAGTGCCCAATGAGAGGTCATCTTAAATTCTAACATGAGATGAGAATTACAATGGAATAATGAATGTTTATTAGATAAATCCAGATGTTAATAATCTTATATAATGTAAATAATTCATAATTAATGCCACTTTTGTCTTGGGACCAATTCAAGCCTATAGGAAATGGAGAAAAGAGTTTAAGTGGACAAAGTTTAAAGCCCATATCTACTCATATGCTTTTGATGGAGACTCAAGGTGATATGATTAGTTATATATGATCCTTAAAAAAATTATGTAATTTATTTTATAGTTTAACATAAAATCATTATGAACAAAGCTTAAGAGGGTAAAATAGGAGTAAAATTGCCAAAACCCTTGTTAGTGACCAGTTTGAGGAGATGAAGTAGTTTGTGCACCCAAATGGCATGGTTTTACTATAATGATGATTTTATGTTGTAGGATACTCTCTCAAGATACTCTCCATCCTTTTTATCATAAATAATTGTACATATGGAGTATAAAACATGGTATTTTTGACAAGTTTTGTGTTTTCCAAGTTCTAAGAAGATTCTAAAGGTACCAATCACATGGGAGGAAATATTAAGAATTAATATAACTCCTCATGATAATTTATCACTTCATAATAACCCATATTTTCCTCAATAGGAGATCTCATATCAACCAGTCAGAACTAACATAGTGAACATTATAGTGAGAAGGGTGAAAACTTCAAGTAGAAAGCTATTTAAGATGTGCCTGATGCATATAAGGCCATGGATGGCCTTGAATCATGTTTTTTACTACATTTTATGTATTTTTATGAGAAACAAAATCCATTTTGGAAGCCACATGTGCAAGTTGTGTGAAAGAGGAGTTTCCTTGACTTCAAGTAGTGATGGTTCATTTTAACATGAATTCAAGTGATTAGGAATGCATCCAATGAATGGAAGATATTTTATAAAACCCCTCCCTGTCATTTAAATAATTATACCTATCCCTAGTTAGTTTTTGGATGTTCCAATATGAGTGAATGATGAAGATATTTTGTTGAGCTAGTAAAAGGAATTTCATGCCACTTTTCAAGAGTTTCATGCCTTAGATTGACACTTTTATCTTATAACTTTTCATGACTAGTTTCACATCCTCTTCTCATACACATGTAACTCATTTAATTATCTCTAAAATTATCCAAGTGACCTTTATACTTCTTTCTTCTCTTTTATCTCTCAAGTTCTATAATAACTAGTCATTTTAGACTTTGTAAAACATATTCCACCTAAGTATGGTGAATCCCTACTCATTTTCATACCATGGATCAATAAATAATACTAATTTTACCTCTTATATGACTATTCATAGTGTGTTCACTTGAATTATTTATTTTGATTAGTGATACCTATTTTTTTCTTACCATTATTGTCTCATTCTCTCACCTATTTTTATCTTTAAATATTCTTCTTATAGGTCATGTGAAGTATTCTATGAAGTGTTATGGATGAGTGAGTTAGTGTATTTAATAGTTCCATCTTAGGCCTATTGTCTAATCTTACTATCCTAAACATTCATCACAACCTTATAATGAAATATTGTTTTGAGAAGATTTAGATTAGAAAAGTGTATGCCTAATTTTCTCTTGATATCATGTGTGACATGTATTTGGTTGTTAGTCATCAATAAATTTTATGTATCATCACCTTTAGGATAGTTTAATTTCAATTTTATCTCACTTTTCCTTGTAAGCATTGATTTATTAGTGATCTAAAAGTGGTACATCAAGCGAGCTAGTCTTATCTAGAGATTCACCTCATTCTTAGGCTACCCATATCCTATAGGTATTTCAATTGTGCCACTTTGATGAGGAGAGTTGAGACATCTCTTCAAAGGCTGAAAATCGAAGTGAAAATAGTTTTTGACATGCTCGATTGGACTCATTATCGAAGAAGTTGAAATATTTTTGGTGTTGTCTTTCAACACATCAGCCTTTAGAGGCATCTATCCAAGCATCAATGGTGCCTCCAATGTTACATTATCTATTCAAAAAACCTAGGTTTTCCTTTTGAATATTTTTGGTAATTTTTTATTTGTTTTCTTGATTGCCAATGAGATTCCATGGCTAGTTTTGGTATTGGGTATTATTTTACACAAGTTGATGAGATATATCAACCTTATGAAATTCATTATAAGGCTTTGTATGATTCTTATTAGCCTTATCATCATCATTAATAGCTTGAATATTATCCTTATAAACATTTTCATGAGTTGTATTAGTCCTATAACTAGCATTCTCAATATGTTTCTCCTCCTAGTCAACCTAGTCACTTCTCAAATTAGTCCATTTAAACTTTCAAGAAAACTCTCTTAGGATATGAGAATTATATGATAGAGCTTGACACACAAAGGGGACATGGTCAAGATGTTCTTATTCATATAATTCATAATGTGATAGATTCATTAGAGTTAGTTAAAAGAGAGTGGGCACCTATTAAGAGAGCAAATTGGCAAAGGCTCACAAGTGAGATGCTAGATGTGAGTGGCCTATTTTTATCCTTAGAGAATAAGCTAAGAATTCATGAGGAAAAACCTCAAAAAATATAAAAACCCTTATATCCACCTTCTTCATATTTCTATCAATTCTACTTGACCCCTACTCATGAACCCAATCAAGCTTATCAAAGTCATCTTTTTCCCAATTAGATATAGAGAGATTTGGAAAGAAACCCTTTATTTTTTAAGAAAATATTGATAGGTAGATTGAGTTGGACAATAATTATATGAATAATTCAATCTCATTATAAAATTAAGTGTAAAATAATCCTTTATTTTCCGCTCCCATTATATCACCACCTCAAGAAGAGACTTCTAGATATGAAATCCCAAGTTGGATATAAGGTGGAGAGTCGAAGCCTAAGGAGATCCCAAGTTTATTGAAAACTTCATCCACTCATAAAATTTCATCACTAAATCACTAATAAAATCCTAATACTAACATCATAATATGGAATAAGGTATTGGAATCATAGGAAAAAAAAGAGGATAAAATCCTAGATAAAGAGTGTGAAGTTGAGAAAGAGCTTGATCCTATGCAAACCCCTCCCACCCTTCCTCAAGAGACCTCTTATTTTAAAAATAAGTACTCTTTTACTCCTTATATTCATGAATATGCCTATAAACTTCAAGAGATAATTTTCCAAGAGAACCTAGACAAGAAAATTTAAGAGTTAGAGTCAATAATGAAATTGTTGAGTCAAGGTGTGATGGAAGGTTTAGAGCCAAAACAAGATCCTATGCCTAAAAACACTCCATATAACCTTCACAAATAGAGTGCTCAAGATGAATCAAATTTAAATGAATTTATTTTAAAATATAAGGAAGAAAACCAACATATTTTATCCTATGTTTTTCCTCCCTTTCCTCAAGAACTCACAAAAGGATCTCCTACAATTCATTCTCAATCTGATGTTGAGTTCTATATTCCACCTACACCATCTAGTTCATCTTTTATTCACCCTATCACCCTTTGACTTGATGTAATTATGGTTTGGGAACATAAATAGGAAAATTTTGGTTTATAAAAATTCAAAAATCTTTATTGAAGAAAACATAGCTCTTTGATAGCCTCATTGGACTAGGTCACCTAATTACAAGATGCCTAGCATTGGCATCACTAAGAAGGAGAAAGAAATTGAGGATATTATAGTCATTGAGAACAAAATTTAAGATATAATAGTTGAGATACAAGTTTAGATACATTAATAATCTATAAATAATTAAGAAGAGGTGGTTTCTTGTGTTGAATCTTCTTATTTTGTTGGTATTGAAGAATGTCTTCCTTGTGTCAAAGAAGAGGAAATCATCATTGGTTCTTCCATAACTATCCAATATATAATATGTGGTCCATAAAAAGTCTCTAATATGTCTTAGGATGAGTTTTTTGTAATCATTGGAGCATGTTATACTCCTCTTCAAGGAGGCTATGATCTAGTCAAAAATGGGGAAGGCAGCCTTGACACTCAAGTAAGTATGTAAAGAAGATGAAAATTATCAAATTCATCCTTTCAAGAGGCATATGCATCTAATGATGATATGAGGCATATGCATCTAATGATGATATGTTTTGAATAATAAAAATGTGTTACCATCCTCTCAAATAGTTGGGAGAAACACGTCAAGTTTTGAAGGATAGAATAAGCTTCTATTGGTCTCATTCTTCCATGGAATAAGAAACTACTCCTTTTGAAGCCATGCCTACCAAGAAGATACAAGTTGATCATGAGATGAAGAGTGGGAAGTAGTATGAGGTACGTTTACAAATTAAAGAGGAATACATTTACATTGGAAACCTATTTAAGTATGATTTACTTGAGAACATATCAAGTGAAGTGCCAAGGAATAGGTTTGATCCACCAAGCATCTAATCTAAAGAAAAACATGCTTGACACTATGATTTACTCATGAAAAAGAATATTTAAGGAAATTTCCTTTTGATACTAGAAATTAAGTATTTTTAGTTTCTAATTTTTCATATTTGTTGTTTTTTCTATTTTCCCTAAGTGCTTTGAGCACGTGTGTGTCTTTTTAGTGTGTTTGCTTTGCTTTATGTGTGTCATTTATTTTATGTGGTTAAGGTTGTTAGTTATCTTGTTTTGGTCAAATCATTGAGGTCAAGTGTTAGGAATTTTTTTTTTTTTTTTTTAAAAAATTAGATGAATCCATAAGCCCATGTATAGGATAAGACTACTAATCTTTAGCATAACAAGCATACTACCCATATGAGTCAACATTTTGTTGAACAAATTTGACCTTATAGGTCAAATTGGGACACCTATAGGTAAAAAACTAATCTTTAGGTGATTTTAGGGGTCTAATATATTGTAATAGGGTGTATTATAAGTCTTTGGATGTCATTTCATTTCATATTAGCCTTGGTCAATTTTAATAGTTACGTCTTTTAGAGTCATTTTGGGGGTCAATATAGAGTATTAAATGAGTTGTATGACCTCCTTGGGAAATTTTAAGGTTCAAAAATGTAATTTCATGATTAATTCATCCTAATAATTCTTAATTAATTATTTATATCTGAAAAGTGGTAGGTTCTTTAGAAGAAAAAACACTTTTTTTGGAAAAAGGGGAGTTTTCTTGAGGTGTATAGAAGTCTATGACCTCCTACAAATGAGGAAATTTTAGAAGTTTCCCTTGGTCTCCAACACACTTTTTCCAATGATAATTTTTATCAAAATCTTAAATAAATTGAGAAAACCACTTCTCTCTCCTCCCACTAGGCTTGACAAGCAAGAATGGTCCTCAAGTTTTTAGATGGTATGGTCAGCATGGGGTTTCAATAAAAATGTTATTTGAGGTGTATTATACACTGAGTTAGAATACATTTGATTTTTTATTTTATAGTAATGGTGTCCTATGCTTTATGAACCATTCTTAAGAAGTTGGACTATCTAATTTTCTTGCCAACCTATGAACCTTATAAGTTTTGCACTTTTATGGACAGTTCCATATAATTCAACTAGTGATATTGATTCCAGAGGATTTTGAATACATATTATAATTTTATATATTATTTATTTCATGTTTAAATGTGTTTTTATAGGCAAATCATCTCATGTTTTCATATTGGTCTTATTTGAAGATAATAGGGAGGTTTTCACCATTATAAAAATCCTCATGCTTTGGTAGTGATTCTAGGAGATAATATATTTTAATTCTCATGTTATAATGTTATATTTTTCCACATTAAATTTTAATATTCTTTTTCCAAATCAGTAATTCCATAAGGTTTTATTCATATGTACCATATAGATAGTTTGTTATATGATTATCATACACAATTAGCTAGGTGAGTTGTGCAAGGCTCTGAAAACTTCTAAAGAAGTATGATGAAGGATTAAATTTTTTTAAACATCCTATAGTAACATGAGTTATTTATCTGAGATTCCAAATTGTAAAAGAGGATTTTTTTACTCATGTAAAACACTTTCATATAGTCTACCATTAGAATGTGGACCTATAGGTGCCTACAAAGAAAATTACATTGGAATAGAGGTTTTAAGTCTAGTTTCAAGATAATTATAATGATAAAAAATCATTTTTATAATTTATAAATAATATATTCCTATCCATGAGGTCAAAAATAATACACCTTGTCAACACACACACACACACACACACACACACACACACACACACACACACACACACACACACACACACACACACATATATATATTGCTTGCACATTGGAATAACCACCTACAGGGGGCATAACAAAGATTGAGAAAGGTTGAGATATCATTTTAGGAGATTATTTGAATCCTTCCAAAAGTATTTAAGAGTGGAGGAATGATATAATTTTTCATTGCTAAGTTATTTATTATATAATTACTTGATGATGTATGATTAACATGAAATGACTGAGTTCAAGGATCTTTTCCCTGAATGGTGAAAATAGACATCTAGACCATTTTTGTCAAGGGCATACAACAAGGTTAATAATGAATTTGATACATATTAATTAATAAAAATATTTTTCCACATATAAGAAAATATATGTTAAAATATAGATGGAAAGTGATTATTATAAAGTGGTTGTTGAGAGACCCAAAGTTGCACTTTCATACACTAAATTCAAATAGTGAAACCTACAAGTTTGAACCTCAAATAGACTGTTCACCCAAGTTGGTAGGATTAGACCATAAATAAATGATTGAATGTTTTTATTTAGTGAAATTATTATTTTTTAAATAAAATGTCACTTAAAGAGTATGATATACTATGTTTTAGGCCCCATATACACCTACAAGTCTGCTTAATTCCAAAATTGCTCACCTACAATTAACTGAGAGGTGACAATAGCTAGAGGAAAATTATTAGAAGGTATGTAAATGACTTATATTGGTATGAAAATGATTTTTTTTCATAAAAAACATGTTTATAATATCTTAAATCACTATACCCAAGGTTCACCTATGCATGACATCTTACAAGGGTTACCTTTGAGGAAGAAACATAGAAAACATAATCAGCTACCCATGACTGGTCTTGAGAAAAATTTAACCACAAAGTGTGAGATGAAAATGAGTATTATAAGTTTCAATAAATTTCTTTATAAATTATCATCAAAATCAAATGTGCAGGATCACCTACAGGTATGGTGCCAAGGAGCAAGACAAAGTTAGAGGTCACACTCAATCTTGACCAATCAAAGTATGAAGAGTATGTGGGAGGTTGAAGTGATGGAAAAACTTATAACATATTTATCATGTTTTTAATGACATAAATAGGCTCATATAATATTAAAAACAAGTAGAGATAGGACCCCATGGTGAAACATACAACCTATACCCCAAACCCTACACATAGTCCCTTTTCTAGGAGTTTGTCTTAGAGATATAAAGAGTTATCAGGTCTATTAATAAGACTAAGGGATGAAATTTGGTATAGATAATATATATGATTTTAATAATGACATCTAATATTCAAATTTTTTGATAAAATAGGGTATTTACCCTCTTTTTATCTTAGATAGAGGGTACTTCCCAAAGAGCACAAACCCTAAAATTTTGAGAAAGGGAATGATCAGGTGAGTTCAATGGATAATGTTACCTTTTAGAAGGTTTAATTAGATGTGGTAGGTGTGTAAAAACATTACAAAAATTTTATATAAGGGATAAACTCAACAAGGTGACCTAGACCCAAATGGTATGCAAATAGGCCTAATAGGCAAGGTTCAAGCCTAGTGCCCAAATGAGAGGTCATCTTAAATTATAACATGAGATGAAAATTATAATGGACTAAGGAATGTTAATGAGATAAGTTGAGGTGTTTCTATGCTTATATAATGTAAATAAGCCATAAATAAGGCCACTTTTAGGTTGGGACCAATTCAAGCTTATAGGAAATGGAGAAAAAAGATTGAGTGGACAAAGTTGGATGCCCCTATTTACTTGGATGATTTAAACAGCTACTCAAGGAAATAAGATGAGTTATATAGGGTCATAAGAACCATATTTTGGAACTAAGTTGAGAATTTAATGTAAAATCCGTATGAAAAAATCTTAAGAGGGTAAAATAGGCCTAAACTCACCAAAACCCTTACTAGTGACCAGTTTAAGGAGATGAAGTAATTAGTGCACCCAAATGACATATTTTACATAAAATGATGATTTCATGTTTTAGGATACTCTATCAATCTACTCCCCATCCTTTTTTATATACATAATAGTACAAAGGGCATTTTTGACAAGTTTTTTTTATTTTGTAGGTTCTAAGAAGAGTCTGAAGGCGAAAATAACATGGGAGGAAAGATTGATGCTTAAGATAACTCCCCATGAAAATTTATTACTTCATAAAAACACCTGGGTTCCTCAAAAAGAGCTCTCATATTAGTCAATTATAATTGGCTTAGTGAGCATGATAGTGAGAGGGGTGAAAACTTCAATTGGAAGCATATTTAAGGTGTACCAAATTACTTTAAGGCCATGGATGGCCTTAACACATGTCTTTCACCCAATTTTATATATTTTCATGAGAAATTTAACCCATTTTGGAAGCCAAGTGTGTAAGGTGTGTGAAAGAGGAGTTTCTTTAACTATAAGCAATGATGGTTCATTTGTAGAGGAATTCAAGTGATTAGGAATGAAACCAATGCATGGAAGGGAATGTATACAACCCCTTCCTCTAATTTAAATAATTATATCTATCCCTATTCACTTTTTTGATATTCCAATAAGAGTGAATGATCAAAATAGTTTTCTAAGCTAGAAAAATGAATTCCATGCCACATTTCAAAAGTTTTATGCCTTGGATTGACACTTTTCTCTTCTAAATTTGCATGATTAGTTTCACATCCTTTCTTCGTGAATATTTAACTCATTTTATCAACTTGACAAGTCTCTAGGTGAGCTTTAGACTTATTTCTTCTCTTCACTCTCTCAAGTTCTATAAGAACTAGCCATTTTGGCCTTTATAAAACATGATCCACATAAGTATGGTGAAGCCCTAATAATTTGAATATCATGGATAAATAAAGAATAATGATTTTACCTCTTATATAAATATTCATAGTTTTTTCACTTGAATTATTGATTTTTCTTAGTGATGATTATTGTTTCTTTAGCATTGTTGTCTCATTTTATCACATATTTTCAGCTTGAAAGCCTCCTTTTTTATTCATGTGAAGTGTTCTATGAAGTTTCAGGGTTGAGTGAGTTAGTCTATTAAATATTTCCATTATAGGCCTCTTTTATATTTCTCTTATCCTAAACATTCATCACAACCTCATAATGAAATACTGATGTGAGTAGATTTAGATTAGAGAAGTGTATAACTAGTTAGTCTCTTGGTCTCATGTGCGACATGTAGCTAGTTGGTAGTCACCAATCAATTTGGTGTATCACAATCTTTAATATATTTACATTTATTTTTCTCTCCCTTTTCCTTAAAATCATAGGTGTATTAGTGATCTAAAAGTGGTACATCAAGGGAGATATCCCTATCTATAGATTCACTCATTCTTAGGCTACCCATAGCCTAGAGGTGTTTCAATTGTGACTTTTAGATGAGGAGAGATGAGACATATTTTCAAAGGGTTCAAATCCAAGTGAAAAAAACTACCTTAGACACCTTCATGGTTTGAGTGTAACCTTCCTATTAAGGGTGTGCAAGAGCAAATATAAAGGAATCAACCTTCATATGAGACCATCAATTTGTCTATACCACTCCTCCCCAAAAATTGTAGCTGTGTTTACCTATGAGTGTGCAACAACTACAAGAAGTAATTAGTATTTTTTATAACACTTGTATAATATAAAACCAACCTAAGAAGTAAACCTTTGATATCACATAAACCTTTTTTCTCTCTACCTTTTCCCTCTTTTTAAAGTTTATTTGTTTGAGATCTACCCAATCTATATTAGGTGTAACCCATCCATCCCACACACTTAGTTTTGATTTATCTGCTAGGATTAATTTCACTACAAGATAAACCCAATTAACAACCTATAATTTCTAATTTCTATTCCACCACAAGGTTTTTTAACCCATACCTTCATCTCATGCCTTAGAGTGGATTTCACCTCTTTTTAGATCCTAAAATGTTAGAGGATACATCATCTAAAATTTGGTTCATGTAAAATACCAACATTGATAATGAACATGGCCATCCAAGGGTTCAATGAGTTCCTATACATTTTTAGTGCTAGTTGAGCATGGGTTGTTAAATCATGATTACCTAGCTATACATATTTTAGACCCTAGTGTTTAAATTTTTGATGGGATTATTTGGTTCCCTCTTGATACATGTGAACTAATATTAAAGGACACTCAAGTTGATGACTTGCCTAAACTAAGCCATAAAGGTATTTATAAATTATTTTAATATCATGATAGAGTCTTTAGGGAGATTTATGACCTAGTAATAAGTTATATCCATATAAGTAAATAAAAATAATATACATGACACATCCTCATGTTTTACATTTAGGATTATGAGGGTGAATTTATATGAAGACACATACTCATTTATTTTCCATACCTCACTAGGTGTGAATTAGGGGAGGTACCTTTTTTGTTTTCTTGTAAGGCCATGGATGACTCCAGGGACATTGATAGCTGACCAAACTAATTGGGTTAGGGGAGTATCCATTAGGGGTGGTCTATCTAGGGTTGACTAAGAGGATGATTTAGTGCAAATAACTATAGTTTTGGGTCTATTTATATGAAATAAATCTCTCTTATGAAATTTAATGTGATAAATAATATTTCTATTGTGTGTATATCTAAATCTAGCAATCTACATAGTAGGCTCTAAAATATTTAAGCATAGACTAACAAGTTAAGATTTATTTATTAGGATGGCCCTCCTTCTAGATCAAACTATTGGTTGTGTGTGTTTAAAGCACATAATAATGGAGAAATAATCAATGTATAAAAATAAGATTTAATCAATAAAATAATCATTCTAGGACTGGATTCATACTAATAATGAGTCTTTATTAGCGGTTCAATCCCTCCTAACACCTATTATTTGATCTAAAATCTAACCCCAAGATACTTATGATATTAAGTGTTTAGAGTGAACTTTGGGATAATAAAGGACTTTTGACATTCAATTTTAGGACTAATTTGAAATAAACCTAGGGAATAGGCTATACGTATTGGTCTCCATGATAAATCTTGATTGAAATGAGCATATGAGAAGTGTAGTGATACCATTGGAGATCAAATACTTATCCATACAAAGAGTTTCTAACCATCACCTAGTCTAACCAATTCTAAATTTAGACACTATTGGGATTTATTTCACTAATTTATAAATAAATAGGATGTACTTGCTCATCTCTTAAAATAAACTTTAAATGTGGGACAGTAAGATAAGGTAGAAAAGGATGCTTCCTAGCTTGAAAGGGTACTAATTAGTTAAGATCTAAGATATGTGACCAATAATAGTTACATCACTATGTGCCAAGTTTCAAAAGGGGATTAAACACATAATCACACATGGAAAGATTCTAATGGAAAAAAAGGAATAACTTATTTGTGAATTTGAAACTAAATATGAGCATGAATAAGAGCATGTATTAAATTACACACATGAAATCCACAAATTATTTGTAACTTCAAACATATAGATTACAAGTGTTACAAAGGAAACAATAAGAATTAATAAACAAAATAGAATAGTGAATCACATTATAACTAATACATTCATTATTAGTGACATAACACATTATCAATTCTATAATATAATCATTCATTCAAAACTAAAAGATAATGGACCACTTTCATAGATAACTAAACAAGTTAATATCAAATAGTAATTTAGCATTAATTTCAATAGAGTTTATTTGTATAAAAATTCTAACCATTTTAAAGAGAAATAAACATACAGTATTTAGATAAGGATGGGTCTCACCTCCTAATAGCATGATATTCCCATCCCTAGCCATGATGGTCACTCAAGTTTGTTACAACTCTATTGTTTCAAAAAATTAATATTTACCACTACCTAAAATACTCCCAAAGCCCACTCAAGTGATATGTTAAGGAGATGGAGAAGAACCACCTCAAAATTGTGTAGGATATACCTCCTTGGATTCTACTGTAAATGCCACCAAGTAAAATTCCCTATCAATATTAGAAAAGTTCATGTGAGTATCTTGAAAGATAACCTTAAATTTGGCCATTAGTCATTATTTCACTTGGAGTGGGGTCTCAAGGGAGAATATCATAACTAAAACTTACATGATACTTGTCTTGAATTAGGTTAAGAGCTCTAGAATCACTTTTGATCTATCCTTATTATCATTTGATACCATTATTCTCATGACCTGGTTAAAATAAGCTAGGTAAAACTTTAATTATTCTGACTTCCTTGATTTATTTATTAGGATAGATATCCTTCTAGTTCTAACTATTGGGTATGTGTGTTTGAAGAACACAATAATGGAGAAATTATCGATGAATAGAAACAAGACTTAATCAACAAAATAGTCATTCTAGGATTGGATTCGTACTAATAACTATTCTTTATTAGAGGTACAATCCCTCCTAAAACCTATTATATTATCTAAAATAATGGTATCAAATGATAATAAGGTTCTATTTGGATGGAATAAACTTGTGATACTTTGACTTCCTTGAATTATGATGTTGACTTCTTTGAATTAAGTTATCATATATTCCTTACCATCTTCTATATGTTCTAAGACTATCTATGATACATCCAATAATTATTAAATTGAGGATTTTATGTTCCCTACATAGGTTTGATATAAGTTTAGGACTATGAGAGTCATGATTTTGAGCTCGAAGAACATGCCCTTGTGGAGAACCATAATGACCCTTTATATTTGATGTCTATATGAAATATCCTTTGTAAGTATGCCTATACTATTTGGAGGTACTCTTTTCTCATGATTAGTGTTCTAACTACTTCTCTAAGAGCTATGAATATTTTTTTGATGAATTAGTTGACTCAACCAACTAATTATGTAGAAAAACTACTCTTCACCTATGCTTCGAGTACCTAAACCTATTCCTTCATGTCCTTCATGATTTTATCATATATGTCATGATTATATTAGAGAATGAAGATAAAATCCTCATCTACCTTCTCTTCTTCATTGTATGTATTCACTTTTTTGAGGGAAAATATGTTCTCTTTGGTTTTGCATTCTACTAGGTCTCCATCTTGAGTGAATCTATGTGTAATAATCTTCCTCATGTTCTTGGAATACATTTTGAACTCCAATTAGACCTATGGATCACCTTGAAATATCATTTTGGGTCCCAGGCATCCTATTATAACTCCCAAGGCCAAATAGGATGAAAGTCAGTTTGGTAGAGATAGAGTTGTAAGGTGGAGTCACAATATGGGTCAACCTAGTAGGGATAGCAAAACTAAGGGGTTCCCCATTAGGATATTGAGGGATGAAGGTACTAGGGGAAGTAATATACATCGGTGTATACTATAGGTCATGCTTTAATATTTACTAGAGGTTTCTAATAATATCAAATCGTAGTTATTATGTAGCTATGGGTCACATAGCTTGAGTCACCAGAGGTGGTAGATATGGATTAGAGACTAGGGGAGGTAAAAATAATAGAGGAGAGAGATCTATCACCCCTTAAATAATTTTATTTGAAATATAAGGTATAATCACAGGGAATCTCCAAGTGGATGGATTGGATTGGTCCTATGTTAGTTTCTTCTTCACTTCAAGCTGGGCTAACACCTCCTTGTCATCAGTAGGGTTGAGATGAATCTCATAATGAAGGTCGGTCACATGGTTTTAGGTGATGTTGAGGTGATTTTGGCACTTCATCACATTATCCTTGATGATACCATGAGGTCCCTATTCATTGTGCTCAATTTTACCTAGGGCATACAAATATTTTCTCACCACCATATTTTATAATGAAGGTATATTATTATACACATGTTGGTACATGATGATGGGGAAGGATAGGAAAGAATTATATTGATGGATAAGGAAGTGGATGAAAATTTCATCCATTAATTGAGTGGTTATTTCTTGCTTAGCCATTAGGTGTAGGGGGTCATTGGAGATTCATGCTACCTAGATGATGGTGTCATCTTAGTAATATAAATAATCACTAATCAGGGAGAGGGACTTTTTAATGTCTTTTAAGATTCAAATCATGGCCACTTAATTGATTCCCATTTAAACCATCAAGTATAATGATTCACATATCTCTTAAATGCAATTTCTATAGTGGTGTCCATATAGTATATATAAAACTACATGAACCATAACTCCCCCTAAATTCCATGGTGTAGATGCAAAAAGTTTGAACATAATGTTGGCATAGACATTCTCCACTAGGTAACTCATCATGTAGAAATTAGCTCTAGACTAAGACTTTGATATGGACTTTATGAGGTTAAAATTGATCACAGTATCTAGTTCTAGGACCTCTTCTCCTTTGAGAAATATCCTTATTAAGGGCCCCATAATAGGTTCACATGCATGGTCTCATTTCCCCTAAAAAGGTAATTTAATAAGATAATACCAATGCTAACCACCTTTATTGAAAGATAGATAATGTAGTCATTTATGTCCTCTTTGTCAACCCATCATTCCTAGTCAACAGACCAATCTTTTAAGACATCATATATATTATGGGTATTATCCCAAACATCCACTACACTAACATCATAGTTTTTGGTGTACTTTAAGAGGTTATAATTCTACTTAAAAGCATCCCCTGAGATATATGTCACTAGGTTTGCCAAATTTACTAATAAAAATAGATCACACTCATTTTAGAGAACACTATTGGAAGTTTACAACATGTTGTCAAAGAGTTCCATCTAAGAGAATACCTTAATCTTGGATATGACCCTATATATTACTAACTTACCTCATATAGTGAGATCATCAAGGTATTTGGTTTCACCATCAACATCTTCTAAGGTGGGATTTTTCACACATTCAATTAATTTGATGAGCTTGTTAATAGTAAACATATTAATAAGGCTAATCTTGACGATAATGAAATATGAGTGAGGAGGGCACAAAGGGCACAAATATGAGCTTAAAATGAGGAGATTAAATCTATGGAATTAGGAAAAATAATGATAAATTAGATTAATCCATGGAATTATAGATATCCATGGAGATATTCTTTGTTAATGGAATTTGGCACCTCCCCCATTGCGTGTTCCAATTTGAGTCAATGTAATAATCCAACCATTCATTTCCTAATCCAGAATTAATTCACAAATTGATAATATACACTCTTATATAGATTTGGATATTGGAATGATATGTTTTAAACTATCTAATTGGGGATTATTTTCCCATTTAATTAATGTTAAAATCATGATAATCACATGACTACTTTGCCCTTACGTTATCCTATGTAGCTATAGGTTGTACCACATGTTTATCACTAGTTAGTCTGGTTTGTAATGGATGTCAACTAAGCATAATTTTATGCCACCCTTTTAACTTTTTGAGAGTTGAAACTGGCCACTTGGAGTAGTGAGGTGATGAGTGGCATCCTTTAATTGGATTTTAAATCTGATTATACCTCATTATAATTATCTTGGGGCTTCCCTAGACTTTTATATCAACTTATATAGAAGTGACACATGACATGGTCTCATTGGTTAGGTTCTCACAATATATATCATCTTTGACTAGTTTAGAAGACTAACACTTCTAATAGGTTCCATGTGGTGCTTCCCCATTCATTGTGATCTCATACGATATAATATTTTTGATAGGTCTAGGAGACTGACACATCTAAAAAGTTCCATGTGGTGCTTCCCCATTGCTTAGGCCTTCCTATAAGATTTTATGAAAAGTGAACAAGTTAAAAAAAATCCACATAATCAATTCAAATCTCACCTATCCATTGTTAAATATTTATGAGATGCCAAGTATGACTTCAAGAGACTATTAATATTGTAAAATCAATATGAGTTTGGTTTCTATGAAAAACATATTTATCTTAAAAATTATTAAAAATATGAAAATTAGTTTCTCTTTTATATCAAAATAAGACTAGATTATATTTAGACGTAGAATACTATAGGGATCTTTAACAGAGACCAATTCATCATCCTAAACATAATTAAACATTTGGCAATACAAGGCCAAATAGAGGTTCAAGGATCCAAAATGTTTGAGGCCAATTGGAAAGATATTGAAGATCCAAGAAAGATTTAATTTTAAAACTTTTATAGGGGTCCTCAGAATCTTTGTAGAATGGGGTTGTGTTCTCCTCAACATCTTTATTTTGATATTTTTAGAACAGAGTAATTTTATAAGTAGTTTGATTTGTAATTAGTTGTTAAGTTCTTATCTATATTGAATGATATTTATCTCACTTGTCATTATAGATACATTATTTAATTCATTTGAAGAATGATTGGTAATAGTTATCTTGGTTTTTTTTGAGAATCTTAGTGATATTACCTCCTCTTAGTATAAGCTTATTTCCTATGAGTGTTAACCAACAAAGACCCCTTGATCATGAATAGACTATAATAACCAATTGAGTGAGGTATGTATTCTAAGACATGGTAAATATAGACCTTAGGGAGGTTTCCTTAAATAACTTCATTTCAAGAGAGGTTGGGTGATTTCTCACCCAACATGCATGTTGATTTGTGCCAAAACACCTACCAATGTAACTCAGGAGTATTTTAGAATAAATAATAGTTAAATAACCCAATTTTTTAATTTAAAATAGTGCATGGAAGAGAGTAAGTGAATGGATCTAGTACATTTATTGAACTAATGTGAGAAAATGAATTGATTTACCATTTCATAAAACCTACTATGATTAGATATTATTACTTCAAACACAAGGCTAGAGAATCCTATCATGAAAACATTTTCTTCATCATGGACCTAGTACTATCCAAACATATATATCCACTACAAAGTTTATTTTAATCCTACCAGGGAATGACTATACTTTCATCCAAGGATTTATATCTGTAGTAGATATTCCCTAAAACACCCATCACTAAGTTTCTCTAAAATTTCTTTTATTTTCTTTTTTTTATTTTATCTTTTGATTCTTATTTTATTGTATTATTTTAGGGTTGGGAATAACTATGTCTAATGAAATGTAGAACTATATATTTTTCACCATAGACCTTCACCACAATAGATTCACCTAAACATATTCAAAAAATTACTTAAGATATGATTTTGTGCTTGGTTTCAAAATAATACTTTCAATGGTTAAGAAACTTACCCAAACTCATCATAGATAAGAATGAATTAAGAAAACCACAATAGTCCACATCTTTAAAACTAACTTAAAACCAAATTCTAAAGCAATAAAATAACTCAAGAAGCACCCTTTCAAAAAATTTCATTTATGTTAACTTATTATAGGCATTTCACTTCATCACATTTCATTGAAAAATGTGTAACCAAATGAAAAAGTTGTTGAGAGAGACCCAATAATAAAAGTAGAAACTCAAACCAATAAGTTAGGATTAAAAAAATAAAAATAAAAAACCAACAAGCAAGGGAAAGTAAGAAAACAAGAAGGAAATTATTTACAGGATTGTTCCAAACTAACTCAAACTTAGAAGTAATGCTTTACTAATTATCCATTAATAGGTAATAGAACATTCTCACTAGTTAGACACCTTAGGTAGAAAGCATTATCACCTAGTATTTTATAAATTTAGAAGGGTCCCAACTAAAGGACATCAAACTTTCCATGTTGACCCATTTTTCATGGGACTTATTCCAAATAAAGACTAAATCATATATTTGAAAGGATTTAATTTTGGATCTTTTTAAATTAATTTTTGATAACCCCTTGATGCTTACTAAAATATAAAAAATCTATGTCATGCTTCTCTTCCAATTGCTTCAAGTTTAGAAGATGAGCCTCTATTTTTGTATTCATTTATAGGTAAACCTTCATTAAT
Organism: Torreya grandis; assembly: GCA_037957365.1. Taxonomy (NCBI): domain Eukaryota; kingdom Viridiplantae; phylum Streptophyta; class Pinopsida; order Cupressales; family Taxaceae; genus Torreya; species Torreya grandis. Next base: position 453,163 of record JARHVA010003688.1, read on the forward strand.
TATAAGGTAGGGATTCTTAGGGTGACAAGGAAGATGAGATCCTTACTATACACTAAATGTTATGGTTAAGTACCTAGATAATACTTAATATTTGTCTTACTAGACCATAATGCAAACTTTAAGACATTATTTTAGTCCATAGGATTCCACTCTAATAGTTTTTAATACATCAAGAACACTCTTATTCATCAATTCAACAAGACCATTACATTTCAAGTAATAATTGAACAAAAAATTAAGGATTACCTGATTATATTAGGACCATTTAGTAAAATTTAGTGAGGAGAAGGATATGACATTATGACATACCAAAATTAATGGCATGCCAAACCTAGTGATAATGAGGTCTTTAATGAAATAAATCACTAGTTCAGTCATTAATTTCTTGAATGCCTCATATTTTTTATCCAAAAATTGTAAAATTTGGTAGTTATATGGATGAAATTTTGTATACCTAATTAATTTTGATTGATGGAACCCTTAAAGTCTCATCCCCATTTTGAAAATGGATGGTTTTATATGACAGGTTACAATGGCACCACTTGGGTGAATTATTTATGTGTAACAACTTGGCATGTATGGAAATTTATTACATAAGTATATGAATCTTAATATATATATGTGGCTAGTAATAACCTACCCTAAGTATCTCATGGGATGTATAATAACCTAAACCATGTCTAGTTCCATATTTATCATGGAATTATTTGAGTAGTTCAACTGCTTCCACTATATTTATGCATAATAGGAAAATGACTTGATAATAAAAAAAAAATCTCTTTAGGTTTATTGATATTTTTCAAGTGGATTTAAAGTTTCTTAGACACTCATTATTTAGAAAATAATAGATCACATACTGATACCTATCATTATTTTTAATTTTTTATAATGTATACTATTGGGAGGTGATATTCGGGTCTACTTTAGCCATTGGTAAACTGATTCCTTAACCTCTGACAATATTCATTAGTTATAGTTCCATATCAAAATATTATAAAATGGTCATCAACTTCCTATGTTACTCACCAAGATTATTTTTCAAAAAACATATATTTTATGATTAGGTTATGCACCATGACCAAGACTTTTCCATGTAGGATGTAATGTCTAAATTTATTGATAGCTTTGATTAATGGAAAAGCTTATTCTTCAATAGTTAAATGCTTGATCTCAGATTTTTTTTAGTGTATAACTAATGAATGAGATAGGTATCTCATCTCCAAATTCTTTCCTCTATGTTAGAACTAAAAAAATTGAATTATATGAAGTGAATGAATAAGGGTAAAATGTTAACACGTAATCTACACCTATGAATATTAGTCTGTTCACAAATGACCTTCCCAATAAATATTTGTAATTTTTTTTTTCTACTTTATCTAATAATCCTTATTGAATATATTTTTTAGTGGTCAAACTATATCTATGAATCTTGAGATGAAATTCATCAAAAAATTGCCTTACCCAATAATGACTTGGACTCTTTTATACTGCCAAGCAATATTATTTTTAAGATTACCTCCACTCTTTCTAGTTCTATTGAAATACCTCAATCATAGATGATGTTTTACTTTAGTCACATATAACATGTATTTCTTTATATTAAAATAAATATCATGATCTCTACATCTTTGTTAAACCTTTCTTAGGTCTTTTACATGGTCATCTCGATCCTTGAAAAAGATAGGAAAGTCATCCATGTAGATGACAATGCATTTTCCAATGATGTCCTTGAATGTAATATCCATGTCCAATTGGAAGGTGAAACTCATATTGATTATGATAAATTTCATAATCTTTTATGTAAATTTACTCCATTTAGATGGGAATGATATATTGAT
>JARHVA010003688.1:460000-577500 GCA_037957365.1 Torreya grandis
TATTATGAATCATCAAGATGATGTCAAGTTTTTGATGTTTAATGGTGAGCAATGGTAAATACTAGGCTAGTCCAAGGAGATCGACAATGCATATTAGGTTAAAGTCGTTAGGGAGCATGAGATGAGGTTAAAGAGATAGATGTTTAGCATAGGTAAACATTAGGATAATTTAAAGGAACATTGATGATGCATATTTTTTTAAGGTATGAGAGGCCACAAGATGATGACAAATTTTTTGATGTTTAACTGTGATCGTTGGAATTTGATTTTTCAAATTAATGAAGTTAAAACCACTACTTAGTTTTGAGCTATAACTTTTGATCCAAGAAAAATTTATTGATGTGGTAAAAATAAAATTTTTATATTAATTCAAGGTGCATCTATTTAATCTAATTATAATGTTTGAGAGTTTGTAAAGTTAAAGTTATTAAGCTCTAATTTTTATTTTGTGTTTGACCATGTTTTGTAAGTTACCTGATCAGGATATTTGAGTTGTTCTGATGCTATTTAGATGTTTCAAGGGGAATAAACTATTAGAGAGTGTTTTATATTCTATGAGAATCATTTGTATGGATTTTTGTGGTTTGAATAATCCATATTTATGACGAACAAATGCTTATAAGTTTACTATTTGTTTGTTCATGGTGTTCTTTTGTATGAGGTTGATGTTTAAGTAGATTAAGTATATTCAGAGGTGTATAATGATGACTATAATCATTTGAGGATGTATTATAGGTCATATGGAGTGGAATTGTCTATTTTTAAGTGATCTTGTGTTCTTTTTTTACTCCATAGAGTGTTAAATGTGTGAATAGGTCTTCATGAGATCCATAAGGGCTACTAAGGCCTAATTTAAAGGTGTAGTTGTTTAACGGTGACCCATGGATCATTTCATCAACCTATGTGGATGGTATTGAGCTATGTTTTATTCCTTAAGGGTTAATTCTAGTATTATGTCTGACTTGGATGCTGATAATCATTATGACTCTATAAATGGTTAAATCAAAAGTGATGGTTTCTAGACTTGGAATAAGAGGTGTGTGTGAGTGTTGTAGAGTGAAGGAAAGAAGAAAGGGAGTGTGCCCATTGGATGGGTTATATATAATATCAAGTTTAAGATTATGTTTATGGACTATAGGTCATATTTCTAATGTCAAAATAGTTCTCTTGTAGGTTTGATGATTGATGATGAGAGAAGAGGTCTAGAGTGATCCAAAATGATGTTTTAGATACCTTGATTGTGAGTGAAGGATAGATGATGTCTATTTGAGATTGGTGATTAATTTTAGAGGAATATAAAAGTGTTTTTTATGTGTATAACCATTTGGTAATAGTTTTTAGTATGTGATGGAGTTTTTTTTTATAAGTTTAGAGTGATACAAAAGGTGGTCTTGGATGTTTGTGAGTGTGTGAAGAAATGAAGGGGTATGTGTTTATAAGGTGTATCCATTATATTGGTAGGAAATAAATGATCAAGCTATTTTCATATCATAGGTGTTGGGATGGTGATTAATGTCTAGGTTAGAAGGACTTGACCATACTAGGGGTAAGTGTTCCTTATGAAATAGGTGTTTCACTAAATTTAGATTAGAAGGACTTGAACATCTTAGGGGTAGGTGTTCCTTATGAAATAGGTTTATCACTAAATATAGGTCAGAAGGACTTGACCATCTTAGGGGTAGGTTCTCCTTATGAAATAGGTATTTCACTAAATTTAATTTAGAAGGACTCGACCATCCTAGGGGCAAGTGCTCATTGTGGAATAGGTGTTTCACTAAAGTCTTTATTCGCATACTTATTATAGGATAAGTAGTTTGTATGCAATCAGAATTGCATGATGTATATTAATTAATCCTAGATTGGATAATATATATCATACCTACACTTCTTATTGGGTGTATACTTGTTAAGTGAGAGCATGACCAATATGGGGTTCTACTAGACCCAATTAGGGGATCACTTATATCACTTCTCACAACATATAATGATAAGAAGGATTCCAAAACCTATAGTCTAACAGAATCACACAACCACCCTAAAAAATTATTATGATTTGATATTTACTTATGATAATAAATAATAAATTAAACTATTTTAATAAAAAGAGAAGTAAACTAATCTAGTGCACATCAAATATTTTGACACAATGTGAGAAGTTAGATGCAAATCAATCAAATATGTATAGGGAACTTAAAATAAAGTAAGTATGAGTAACACCCTAATACATAGAATATGAAGAGTAATATTATTTGATCCAAAATTTATGATACTTCTATCTACCAAAAGAGAGGAGAACAAAGTTAGAATATATTTCCTTGAAAGTGAGCATGTCATGATTCAATCTCTCCCTTCACCAATAGGGCTTTGTAAGAGGTTGTTATGGTTCATAAGGATCACTTTATTAGGCCAAAGCATCTGAGACCTATCCACAAGACTAAACTCTCCAAAATAATAAACCTAAGCTAAGTATTCTCAAGTAGAATGGTGGAAGAGCAAATTGTGAAGAAGCACGAGTGAATAATAAATCTTTATTGCATATTATTAATAGTGACTAAAATGACCTTGTATATATAGCAATATCTTACTTGCAAATCACTCATACATGTCGACTATGCTAGGTCAATCTAGTTGACCTAGTACATTCTTGGGCAAATACCTAAAATCTATGCTAGGTCAACCAAAAGACAAATAAGTTAAAAGAGCTAAAGTGACCCCATAATACACTAGGTCAACCAAGTTGACTTAATTATGAAATAGGTAAAAAGGGTGTAAATCAAGGAGAAAAAAGATATAAAGAGGAAAACGAATCAAATACTATGCAAGGGAGGAGAAACAACATAGAGAAAGGTTTTATGATATGAATGGATTGGAAATAATGTGGCAATAAGGGATAAAAATCATACAAAACACTAAAGGTCTACCCACCCCTTTCCCAATACACCCCTTAAGGCATGCACTTAGAGAGATTGAGTAATGATGGGTTATTGTAAGATGTAAGGCACTAGTATTTGATAAAATTTAAAAATATTATGTGTATACATATTCCCCACTCGAATCTCATCATGTGTTAATAAGGTGTAATAGGGGATGGTGCATCAAAAAATAACAAAAGGAAACACACAATGTTGAAGCTAAAAAAACATTACAATATTTTAAAAATCATAAAATAATTGAAATTAAATGATAGAAAAGGGAACTAAACTAAAAATTAAATGTAATACTTACCTTTACTTACCTTTTATCATCTGATGGTTGTCGACTATGTTTTTAGTTTTGATTGTGTAGGGTGTAGAGACTGCTTTTGATAAACCCAAAAATACAAAACTAAGGAGAAAAAACAAAAAAAAAAAAAAAAACCAAGATAAATGATGCTATGTTGATAGGATGTCCTTGGGAATTTATTAAGCTAGATGACAAGTGTTATCTTAGACCAAATGACCAAGTCAAACAAGAGTAAAATGAGTAACAAAAAATCTAAGGCTACTAAAGACCTAAAAACTCAAACAAGTAAACCTCAAGTAATAAAAGACAAACTCACCAATTCAAACCAAAGATACATGTTTAAAAATGAGTAATAAGCAAGAAAAATCAATGGTAAAAGGAAAAAAAAATTATAAAATAACATTAATGAGTGAGTAGTAATAATCAACATCTCAATCATCAATGGAAAAAGGTGCATAAAAGGGAAAATAACATTATTGAGTGAACGTAACAAACCAAATCTCACTCAATAATGGAAAAGGGTACAAACTCAGGTGTTCATGATAGAAAGATATAAAAAATATGATAAATAGAAAAAGGAAAGTAAACTATGTTTAGGAAATGGAAAATTAAGTGAAAAATATGATCCAAAGTTTCTCAGACATGTTGTTTTGCATCTAAAGAGAGATAAAAATGGAACACAGTAGTGAAAGCATGTTTATAGGAAATGAAGAAGAGGGAATTAGAAGAAGAGGGGAAAAAATTTGGAATCACAATTTGACTATCAAGGGGGGAAATGAAATGGGTCGAGGGGAGAATGAAGGAAAAAACCTAGGTAAATAAAATCTCTATCAAAGTCAAGGCACTCAAATTTAATTTGTCAAAACAAGAGGACTATCAACCTTAGGGACTCTGAAGAACTTCTCTTAGCCACACAAGTCTTAAGTTGATAAATGGAGTATATAGATCATCTTATGAAGGCTATATGATTGAGAATTAAAATAGACCTCCCTCCCCATGATGTGTTCCCCATTCATTAAGACCCTTTATAGAGCCATCAATCTACTTTGAAGATTAGGTACTTGCCTGAGAAAGTAGGTATATATTTTTTTGAATTCCCCTATTATAATATATTGGTCTATCACACCCCAAAGGACTTTGTCTCTATGTGAAGCTGACTATGGAGTTTGATCTTTGATTGGAGATAAGAGATGTGCTTGTAATAACATATTTTGGTGTGATTTTGACTTTTAATATTTGTGTGTTACCTTTTAGATATAATTGCCTTTTGTTTCAAATGATTAGGATTTTAACTTTCTTGATGGATTTTTTAAGATTCCTACTCCATACAAATTTTTAAAACCAAACATGGGTGCTAAAGGTGACTTTAATTTGAAAACTTTGGACAAGGTTACTAAGAGAGAGAACATAAAATTGCATGGGGTCTAAGAGTATCATAAATCCAAGTGAAATAAAAATGCCATCTTGACTTTGACCTTGTTTTATCCAATAAGAAGATGAAAGAAAAGGGGAAATCAAGAGGAATGACACATGGAACAATTTAAATTAGTTCAAATTGTCAAAAATGTGACAAAGGGAAAAAAAGGAATATAATGACAATAAAGTTGTGATTCCTTATCATAATAATGAGGGAAATGGAGTAAAACATGGTAACATAACTTGTTATGAAAATTCCATCTAGGAAAAGAAGAAAAATATAATGTCTAATAATAAGGATCATAAATAAAATGAAAAGAATGGTAATTTTATGATGAGGGCTAGGTCCTATCCATGGTCTTACAAATCAACTCATAAAATAGAGACCCATGAGGTTGATAAGAAGCAAGATAAAAACAAAAAGAGAGGGAACCTTTGTATAAATCACCTCATAAAGAAAAGCCCAAAAGATGCCAAAACAACATTGACAAGTAGCAAAAAGATAAGGCAGAAAAGTAAAACATGGTGATTTTATGAGGGATGTTGGGTCCTATCCATGGTCTTACAAAGAAACTCACAAAATAAAAACCTAAGTGGTGTTAAATCAAAATTAGTAAATATAAATAAAATGAAAAATAAGATAATAAAGACTATGGTACATCAAGAAACCAAAAGAGAAAAAATTGAGGACTAAAGGTTTATGAATAAGAGGGAACTACTATAGAGGGAGAGACTCGTGCTTAAGTAACCTACAAAAATAGTTAGATGAATATAGACAAAAACCATGATAAAAAGGAAAGTATCCTATATTAATGGATATATAAAGGATGAACATGTGAGAGACAATCTTAGTTGTCTTGAAATGTTTTTTGAAGTTGAATTAGTTTGGTAGTATGTAATGGAGAATAAGAGTGGGCATCATAAGATGCCCCAAAGTGTAAATGGATGTAGGGATGGGCATTGTAAGATGCCTCAAATACCAAAATGATATGAATATGGACATCACAGGATGCCCCAAAAGATAGAGTAATGTGTTGATGGGCATCGCAAGATTCCCAAATAGCTAAAAAGAAGAAGAAAAGATAAAAAAGGATAAGAATTAAAGAGAACCCCATGAAGTATCTAAATGGATTCAGGTTATCCAAGAAGATTCTAATGGGGGATATGATGATTGAAGAAATAAAAATAATACTAAGTAATAATAATAGATAGATAGATAGAGATAAATAAATAAACTAGGAAGATATAGAAATAAATTAGACATATAAAGAATGCAAAAAGCTAAGTTGGAAAGTAAAGAAGGTAGAAAACTATACTAGGTTGACTCGATCGACCTAACATAAAAACATGGATTGTAAAATTATAATAGGTTGACCAGGTTGATATAGTATAATGCACAAAGGCTAGAACAAAAGAAAATTAGTCTATAGATAATAATAGGTCAACTTGACTTAGTATAGTGAATAGAGGCTGAAAAACATACCTAGTACAAGAAATGGATAAAGGGATCTTGTTTTACCTATATCCTTGGTTCTACTCGTCCAGTTTACAAATTGTAAAATGTGTTGGATTCATGATGACATATAAAATGCAAATAGGGAATAAATAAATGACAAAAATTAAGATAAAAAGTGAAATAAATTATGCTAATACTAATAAAAAAGAGATAAAAATAGAAACATGAAGACAATATAACCAACAGTGGGATAAGATTCATATCAAGTTCACCAGAATGTATGTAATCATAATTACATGGTGTACATGAATTAATCCTAGATCAGATAAGATAGAGGACACATACACTTCTAATTGTGTATACACTTTTTAAGCAGGAGCATGACTAATATGGGGATCTATTAGACTTGATTAGGGGATCACTTATATAACTTGTCATAATATATCATGATAAGAAGGGTTTTAAAGCCTACAGTCTAACATAATTACACAACAACCCTAAAAGTTTCATATGATTTGATATTCACTTATGATAATAAACAAGAAAGTAAACTATTCTAATATCAAGAAAAGTAAACTAATCTAGTGGGCACCAAAGCTTGTGGCACAATGTGAGGGGTTAGATGTAAAGAAATCAAATATGTATATGGAATTTCAAATAAAGTAAGTATGACTAACACCTTAATACATATACTATGAAGATTAATATTATTCAATCCAACACTTATGCTACTTCTATCTACTAAAAGAGAGGAGAATAAAGATATAATATACTTAACTAAATGTGAACCTGTCATGATTCAATCTCTCCCTTGGCCAATGGGGCTTTTCAAGAGGTTTTTATGGTCATAAGGATCACTTTGTTAGGCCAAATCATCCAAGACCTATCCAAAATAAGAAACCTAAACTAAGTAACCTCAAGTAGAATGGTGGAAGAGCATATTATGAAGAAGTAAAAGTGAATAATAACTCTTTATTGCATATTATTAATAATTATCAAAGATTATCTTACCTAAATATCATTTAGAAATTTTTCCTATGTTAGGTTGAATAGGTTGACCTAGTATATTCTTGGGATAATGCCTAAAATTTATGTTGGGTCTGCTAGAAGGAAAACAAGTCGAAATAACTAAAGTGACCCCAAAATACACTAGGTTGACCATGTTGACCTAGTGTACTAAATAGGTAAAAAGGGTGAAAAACAAGGAGAAGGATAGAAAGAGGAAAAAGACTAGAATACTGTGAAAGGGAGAATAAATAGCCTAGGGAAAGGTTTTAGGATATGAATAGATTATAAATAATATGTCAATAAGGGACAATAATCTTTTGAAGAACCAAAGGTCTACCCACCCCTTTCTAATGCACCCCTTAAGGTATGTATTTAGAGAGATTGAGTTGAGATAGGTTCTTTCAAGATGTAAAGTATCAATATATGATTAGAGCTAAAAATATTATGTGTATGCATAGTCCATGTGTTTACAAACATGAGAATGGGTTTTATTCCCCATGAGGGTTTCCCACATAGATCTTATGTTATGTGTGTGATCTTGCATTATCTATTATTCATTTATATAAACATCTTGAATGCTTCATGAATCGTTGTGTTTAATGCTTAAGTGTTTGAATGGTTTGGAACTTAAATTGGATTTTTTTCCACCATTAATTCACCACTTTCATCTCAATGTTTTGTACCTCCTCTAATTGATATCAGATCTAGTTCTTTAGTAAAGGCTTGACATCTTGAAGCTGATCCAAGGTACAATATGGGTAGCCATCAAATGTAAGGAGGTTTTTCCACTAAGTAAAAACCAATGTTTAATATATCCATTTATGATTTTTTGAGTGAAAAGATGAGGACCTACATCATGTCCTTAGGGTTTGACACTTGGTAGTCTATTGTGGATGGTTTGTAACTACTACTCTTCCAAATAGTGCTACAGATAAGAAGTTGTTTGAGAGCAATTCTAAGGCAATAAATGCTATCAATTATGGTATTTTATAGAATAAATACACCAAGGTAATCTATTACATATTTGTCAATAAAATATGGGATAAGTTGAAGAATATTTATGAAGTATATTCAACAGTTAAGTTGGCTAAATTATAGATTCATCAAAGACAATTTGAGAGTCTCAAGATGAAGGAAGAATATTATGTGTCATCCTTTCTCCATAGAGTTGATGAGATTATAAACATCATCAGAGGCCATGGAGACAATATTGAAGAAGATACTATACTGCAAAAGGTATTAAGGTCTTTATCCCTCAAGTTTGATTTAAAAGTGTCTAATATAGAATAATGTCATAATCTTACTTAGTTGAAGTTAGATGAATTGCATGGCATAATTACTACCTATGAGATGAGAGTAAATGATGATATACCATCAAAGAATGAAAATAACATTTAATATAACAATGAAGCTAAAGAAGAAGTTCCAAGGTAAAAAACTCAAGGAGGATGACATATCTGACATTTATAAAGATCAACTAATTGCTTTCTTTATAAGGAAATTGAAAATAAGGTCAAGAAAGTATAAGGGTAAATTACCATTCAAATGCTTCAATTGTGGAGAGGTAGAAAAATTTTCTAATAAGTGGCCTCATAATCATAAGAAGAATGATGATGAATAATATGGTGATGAAAAAGATGTGTTAAGTATGAAATATACTAAAAGGGGGGGGGTGAATCAGTATATTATATATCTATTACTTAATATGATTTATTTTCTTTAACCACTTAATCATGCATTTAAGATATGAAATAAAACTAAAACAATAATATACACCACACAAGAGAGACAGAGACACCATATTTTAATGTGGAAACCCAAAGTGGGAAAAACCATGAAGAAAAATCTCAAGTATAAGAATGAGCACCAACTCAAATTATAAATTTCACAACCACCAACTTATAAGAGCACCAAACCCTTTTCCTAACACCAATCCAACAACTTATTTGTGAGTACCAACCGATAAGAGCACCAACCCCTCTTGTGTATAAAACACAACTATCTCTCAATGTTGCTTACTTAATAAAGGATATAGCTCTACAATATCTCCTAATTTTCTCTCTTTGAAATTAAATAAAAAATATGCACATTCTTGCATATTAAAAATGGCTTCTCAAGCCTTTATCTTAATCTTTCTAAATAAACTTTGGAATTCACCCTTTGTGACCCTTCAATCCTCATGGAAAATAAAAAAAACCTATATAGCCCTTCATATCCTTGCATTTGAAAATTCATATGGTGACCCTTCATAAGCAAATGAATCCTTTCCTCTTTTGTCTTTATCTTGGTGAATTTTTGTATTTGTCAAAGTGTCCCTTCATGGAAAAATGTGCCATATATTTTCTTATCTTCACATGGTGATTCTTAGAATTCCTCAGGATTACTCTTCATGATAAAATGCATCCCATTTCTCTTTTTTCTTTACCCCATGACTCTTTGACTTCTCCATGGGCATTCTTTTGAATTATATGCAACCAAAAATGTATTCACTAATATTAACACATAATAGCCAAGATATGAATATTGAAAACACCATTAAATGAAATGGGGCCTTTATCACCAATAATCCTAGACCTTTGACATCAATGAAAATATTAATAACAATATCCCCCTTTGTTGTTGATGGCAACCTCAAACTAAAACTACCACATCTTGAAACCTACACATACTGCCATCTGAAAAACATATAGTAACTCCCCCTTACTATAGCAACATATACTTGTTCCCTATACCTATTTATAAACCTATAACTATACCTATTTCTATTCTTCTCCCCCTTGGACATCAATGGGAAAGGGTCTACCTGGATCTAACACATAGCTCCCCCTTAACTAATGTTGAACATCAATGGTAAGAAATAAAATAAATTACTCCAAATTTATCCCACAGATAATCAAATGTGTCTTTTGGTAGTACATTGGTGAAAATATCTAAAATCTACTTTGTAGTACTAATATATTCCATCTTACCCTGTTGATATGCAACCTGCTCTCTCAAGAAATGATATATAATGGGAATATGTTTTGTTTTTGAGTGCATCACTAGATTATTCAAAATATTAATAGCACTTATGTTGTCACAAAAAATATAAATATGTTCATCATATTTTACCTTGATATCTTCCAAAGTTTTCTTCATCCAAAGAACTTGAGTACAACACAATACCACTACAATATATTCTAATTCAACTGTACAAAGTGATACTAAATTCTAATTCTTAATTAGCCATGATACTAAGCTATCACCAAGGAAGAAATCTCCTCCACTTTTACTCTTTATGTCATCCAAGCACCCTATATAATCTAAATATGTATAAGAAATCAAAGTGAAATCTCTTCCCATGAGATACCACAATCCATAATCTAATGTCCCCTTGATATATTTGAATATTCTATTCACCAACTAAACATGACTATCTTTTAGATATGACTGATATCTTATAATCATACCTACTGCATGCATTATGTCTGGCCTAAATTCTATCAAATATAATACACTACCAATCATAGATCTATACAAAGATTGATCTACAATAGATGAATCTTCATCCTTTCTCACCTTATTTCTTGTACACATTGGTGTTCCAAATGTTGCAAAATATTCAAAACCAAATTTATTTAACATTTCTTTGGCACATTTACTTTGAGATATGGAAATTACTTTATCTGACTGAAATATTTTCAATCCTAAGAAAAATGACAATTCTCCAAGAATAGACATCTCAAATTATTTTTGCATATTATCAAAAAATTATTTTGTCATATTTTCAATGTTTCCTCCAAAAATGATGTCATCAACATATACCACAATAAACAATTGATTCTCACCTTCTATTTTGATGTAGAGATTACTATTAGCATATCCTCTCTTGAAACCTTGATCCTACAGGTACTTATCAAGTCTTGGATACCATGCTTTGGGAGCTTGGTTCAAACAATATAATGTTTTCTTCAATCTATATACATGGTTACTAATATTTTAGAGAATAAATCCCTTAGGCTGCTCAATGTAGACCTCTTCTTCTAGATTCTCATATATGAAGGTAGATTTGACATCCATCTAAAACACTTTGAAAATTTTTAACACTGCATATGAATGAAACATTATAATACCCTCTAGCCTTGCCACTAGTGCAAAAGTTTCTTCAAAATCTATTTCCTCAATCTAAGAATATCTTTTACATATTAATCTTTCTTTATTCCTATTCACTTCTCCATTTTCATTCAACTTATTTATATAAACCCATTTTGTTCTTATCACATTGTGATCTTTTGGTCTAGGCACTAATACCCAAGTATCATTATTTTATATCTAATTTAATTCTTCATCCATTACCTTAACCCAGTGCTTATCATGTCTAGCTTTTGAAAAAATTCTAGGCTAAATTTTGGATAACAAAGAAAAATTAACTTACTTAGATTCACTTACCATCATTCTTCTACTGTGAATTCCTTAATTTATGTCCTCAATTATGTCACTTTCATTATGATTTCTTTAGACATATTTGGATGGGGTTTTGGTGTCTTTTTTCTCCTTCTTCTCATCTTCATCTAATTCTTTAAAATCGTCCTCTTCAATGATTTTAGGAATGTTTACTGGATCACTGAATCTTTGTGTTCCATATTCTTCTATCCTGACACTTTCAATTTCAACATTTTTATTAGTTCTTTTGTTATAACATTTATAATCTTTACTTTTGAAATAATAACCAAGAAATATATCATCTTATTTAGATTCAAACTTACCAAGTTTTTTGTCAGTTCTCTTTATGAAGCATCTGCTACCAAAAACATTGAAATAATAAACTATTATTGTTTTGTCTTTCCATAGCTCATAAGGAGTCTTGTAGCTATTGAATCTCAATAAAGATTTATTATGAATATTAACTATTATAAAAACTACCTCTCTCCAATATTTATCTATTAGCTTGGATTCATTTAGCATTTTCCTCACCATCTTCTAAACTATTTTGTTTCTTCACTCAACTACTCCATTTTGTTGTGGAGTTTTGGTTGCTAAATAATGTCTATTTATTTCATGGTCCCAAAAAAACTCAATAAACTAATTTGACATTAATTCTCCTCCTCAATCTGATCTTAGACACTTAATCTTCAAACTGGTCTCATTCTCAACTAATGCTTTAAAATTTCTGAAAGCATCTGATTTTTTATTTAAAAATATTACCCAAGTCATATGTGAAAAATCATCAATAATCAATATGAAATACTTATCACCTTGAGTAATTTGAGTTCTCATAGGTCCACGTAGATCAGTGTGAACAAGCTCTAACATCTGAGAGGTCACATACTCCTTTGTTTTGAACCACCTTCTAGTCTGCTTTCCATGCTGACAAGGTTCACAAAGTATGTTGGATGGCTTTGTAATCTTTGAAAGATTTCTGACTGCTTAATTATTTTTGATGTTGATAAGGCTGTAAAAATTTATGTGTCCCATTCTAATGTTCCATAGCCATCTTTATTCAATCTAAATCAAATAACATCTTTGACCTTTGATGTCTAGTAACATATATAAATTATTGCCTATTCTCTAAGCATCTGCAACCAACACATCTGAATATTTTCTCCTAATTTCACAACCTTCTACATAAAAATTTAGTGTGTTCCCTTGATCACACATTTCAATTACACTCAAAATATTATGCTTAAGACCTACATATAAAACATTTCAGTTTTAGTTCTACCATTATCCAAACTTAGTGTACCTTTTATGGCAATTTTGGCAGTAGTATTATCTCTAAATTTCATTGCGCCACCATTAATATTATTCAAGGTTATGAACTTTATTTTTTCTATTATCATGTGCCTTGGAAATCCACTATCAATGAACAATGGATTTTCTTCATTTCTTGCATGTAAAGCAATCTATACCAACATACATTTTTCAAGTTGTTTCTTCTGCCATGAACCTATCTAAACTTTCTTCATGATGAATGGAGCCTTAAAACTCTGGTCCTTCTTGATTTACTCAAACATGATTCTAAAGTACTAGGATATGTATCTACAGTTTTTTTACTTGTAACATATTATGGCCTCTTCATTAAAACCTAATAGAGGAGTAAAAGAGTTGTGGCTTTTGCTTGACTCTGCATGACTTTCCATCTCCTTATTTCTAAAATTGTTATCCCTTTTTTGACATTCTATTTTATTATGACCATATACATTACAATAAAAATAGTAACCATAAATATAGGATCTATTTGTGTACCTATGACCTGATTGCCTTTTGTAGCTCTGTTCCCTCTAGCCTTCTTTGTTTGAGATGTCCTCTATATTCTTAACTTCTTCCCTTTTTATTTCCTCTTTGGTAAGAGCTTCAACATATCTCTTTCCTTTTTCCTTGTCTGTGAAAGTAGTGGCCTCCTATTTCTCTTTTTCAAATCTACTACCTATCTTATCTGACATTGATCTTTGAATTTATAATATCTTATTCAACATATTAGTGATATTCTCAAATTTTGAATCATTGGTTTCTCTATTATTGATTGCTTTATTTAATTTCTCAAGATCTATTTTTAATGAAGAAATTTTAATAACATACCTTTCACATTATTTACTTACTTTTTGCAACTATGTCATTAGATATTATTAATTCTTCCTATCATCTTCAAAGTGTGCTTTTAGATATTCAATTATTTCCTTTGATTCCTTTCCATTTTTCTCGATCTAGAGCTTTAATCTTGGATTCTTCTTTTCAAGAGATTTTAAATATTCTAAGGCAAAAATTAGTTCTCTTTATAGATTTACTTTTGCTTCATCCTATTCTTATTATTGATTAAATGTACTTTTGCTTTTAGAGGCATCCTCATGTATGGCCATGAGTAGAATCTCTTCTTCTTCTGAATCACTGACTCCACTATCTTTGGCTGAGCTAAGATCTTTGGAATACAAAATCTTCTTCTTGAAACCCTTTTTGAATTTTATTTTTAAATTATTCTTGTATGTATATTTTCCTTCTTCATTTTTACCATTTCCCTTATCTGGGCCCTTAGATTCAAAATGTCCAATCTTTCCATAATTAAAACATTTAAAAGGTAATTTTATTTGATATTTACTTCTACCCATTTTTGGCTTGTGAATGAATAGAGCTATGTTGTCATCTTCATCATCACTATAACTGTCACTTGATTCTTGAATCTTAGACTTCTCTTTCATTGATGTCTTGAAAGTATATTCTCTCTTTGAGAGTTTCTTTTGTTTTATCTTCATCTCATATGCCATAAGAATACCATGTAGCTCATTCATGTTTAGCTTGGCTAAATTCTTCATCTCTTCAATTGCCAAAACTTTTGCATCATATCTCAATGGTAGAGATCTAAAAACTTTTTTTACCATAATTGATTCTTCTAACTTTTCTCCAAGACTTTGAATATAATTAAGTATTTGATCAAGCCACAAAAGACAACTTGCTATATTTCTTCCTTTTCCATCTTTAAACTCTCAAATTATCTTCTGAAAATTTGAAGCTTAGATTGCTGAACCTTTCCATCACCTTTGTAAATATTCTCAAGTTTTACCCAAGTTTCATGAGAAGATTTAAATTGCATAACTTTAACAAATTCTAATTTACATAAACCACATAAAATAATATTTGAAGCTTTAGCATTATTTTCACTTGCCTTCTTTTCTACTGGAGTAGTTAAAAGTGTTTGTGGCTCTTTATATTCCTCCACCACTACTTTCTAAATGTCAAATCCAAGGGCCATGAAATAAGTACTCATCCTTATGCTCCAAAAAGCATAATTTGTCTCATCAAACAAAGGTGCCTTATTTTTAGAAAAAACTTCATGTGATCTAGCCATCATGCTTTCATGATCTACCTTCAAGCTATAAAACTTTTTCAAAAGGAACCTGTTATGATACCAATTGTTAAGCATTAAATGTACTAAGAGGGGGGATGAATAAATATTATATATATATATATATATATATTAATCTAATTTCTTTTCTTTAACCACTTAATCACACATTCAAGATATTTAATAAAATTGAAACAATAATATGCACCACACAAGAAAGAGAGACACACACCATACTTTTACGTTGAAACCCAAAGTGGGAAAAACCACATAGAACAATATCAAGCATATGAATCAACACCAACTCAAATTACAAAGTTCACAAGCACCAACTTGTAAGATCACCAACCCCTTTTCCAAGCACCAACAAAACAACTTAATTGTGAGCACCAACCCCTCTTGTGTATAAAACACAACTATCTCTAAATGTTTCTTACTCAACAAATTATATAATCCTAAAATATCTCCTACTTTTCTCTCTTTGAAAACAAATACAAACCATGCACACTCTTGCATATTAAAAATGGCTTCTCAAGCCTTTATTTATAGATTTCCAAATGACCTTTCACATTCACCCTTTGTGACACTTCAATCCTCATGAAAAATGGTACCAAACTTGTATGACCCTTCATATCCTTGCATTTGAAAACTAATATGGTGACCCTTCATAATAAAATGCATCCTTTCCTCTTTTCTCTTTATCTTGGTGATTTTTTGTATTCCTCAAAGTGTCCCTTCATGGATAAATGTACCATACCTTTTTTTGTCTTCACATGGTGACTCTTAAAATTCCTCAAGATGACTCTTCATGATAAAATGCATCCCGTCCCTCTTTTATCTTTACCCCATGACTCTTTGACTTCTCCATGGACCCTCTTTTGCCTTATATGCAACCAAAAATATATTCATTAATATTAAATAAATATTAATAGACATTAGCCAAGATATGAATATTAAAAACACCATTAAATGCAATGTGGCCTTTATCACCAATAATGCTAGACCTTTGACATCAATGACAATGTTTCCAACAAGATGAAGACAAGAAGACATACAAGCGTGATAAAAGGTAAAAAAGATTCAAAAAGTATGACAACAAGAAGCCATTCAAGAATAATAAGAGTCTCTACACCAATAAGTATTGTAGCTCATTAGTTTAAAGTGAAGATAGTGACTCTGAGTATGATCATGAAGATAATGGTCCTAATGAAGATAAATCCCTCTTCATGGCTAAGTAAGGAAGTTTCCCATATCAAAAGGAATCTAAATGTAGGGATTTAGATGATGATAAAGAAAAAGTGGACTATGAGACTGAATTGATGAATGCTCTTAAAGAACTAAAGATTGAGAAGAATATTAACAAGAAGAAGTCTCAAATCAAGGACTATGAAGAGTAATTCAGTGTGTTTAATGAAACAATGAATGAATTCATAAAGGAACATGAAGATATATTCAAGCATCTTATTTATAAATTGGAAATCCTATTTGCATTCCTAAAAGCTAAAGAAGATGAATGTTTAAGGTACGTAATTGAAAATGAGTCATTAAAACTTGAGTTAGAGAAGACATCTAGTAAGATGAAGTCATTTGTGAGATTTGAAAAGATCTCAAGTGATATAGATAATATTATGAGATATCAAAAGCATGAAAGTGATAGACCTAGTCTTGGATACAAAGAAGAACCAAATATACAACTCAAGATAAGATGGAGACTAGTGTAAATCAGACCTTGAAGTTCAATAATCAGTCAAGCAATGAAGATGCTAGAAGAATGAAGACAAATTAGATCAAGCAACCAAGTACTATGAGGTATGCAAGTTTTAATGGTTATTATTACACATGTAAATTGATTTTGGCATAGACCTAGAGAATGTATGAGACCTATTAGAAATGAGTTTGTATGGAACTATGATGGGGGTCATCGGTCAAAAGTTGAGTCTTCTTTAAAATGAGTAGTTTATTTTAATTATCAAAATAATGGACATGGTGCATGATTTTATTTTAACCAAGAAAGTTAGGGTAAGCTTCTTTAAAAAGGTATAGTGTGCTTCAACTATCAATAGAGAGGTCACATTATTAAATTCTACAAGCAAATGCCTACAAGACAAAAATAGGTTTAGTCAGGATCTTAGAGTGTAAGAAAGGAGGTAAGATAGCTCATGGAAACCAAAAGTGGTAAGTGTGATTCATGATGATAATATCAGTCTAATAATATATTTTTATGGTGGAAAATGCTACAAAAGTTAGAGAGTACTATTAGCTCTCATTATCTACTCATGTTGTGAATGAAGAGACCAAGCTCAAGGAGAAGACCATAGTTCTGGTTGAGGAAAGTTTTGATGTGTGTTTGGATGCTAACAAGCAACTTGATGTATCTAAGAAAGTTTCAATCTTGGTTCTTGTGTTGTCAAGGTCTAAAGGTTATGTGATGAAACGTAAAGAAGATACTTCATTGATCAAGGTATGTCAATATTCCATAGTTGTTCCAAGTGTTGGATATCCTATCATAAAAGAGAAAGTGAATGATGTAGAAAAGGAATAAGTTGTCAAAGTTTAGACTAAGAAGAATAAGAACAAGAAGTATTATAGATATAAAAGGATTATAGTGGTTATTGAGGATATGTGGACCACTCCTAGGTTCATTTTATTTTAGAGTATTATGTTGTAGAGGAGGTCTCTATCTATGATTTTTAAGAGACTCCTTTAAGTGATAAGCGAGTGTTGTTGTGGTGTTCTTTAGAAGGTCCTAAAAGGCAAGAGATGAGTATTTCCAGTTGGAGTTAGTGTGCCAACATGGGAGAAGTGCTTTGATGAGATCAGAATGATGTCATAAGGTCTTTTTAGTTTGTATGTAGTGTTTACAAGATCAGAATGGGTGTTTTTAGGTGGAATAATGAGATTTATGGAATGCCAAGAATATTTTGGTGCTTATAAAGGTCTGTGCCCTTCTTTGTGATATGTTCCAAGTGGTTTTGTGTCTTGATGAACTATTTGTGATTTTTGGAGGTTTTTGTATGCTCTTGGGATTATATTTATTATTGAATATCAAAGGTATGGTATAGGAAGTCAAGGTTACCAAAGTTTTGAAGGCTCAAATATTGGTCTAGATGTGTGTGATGGTTGTCTTCAGGTGTGCAAGAAGTTTCATATATGGGTGTTGACCAAAAAGATGTTTGTTGACCTTGTTTGTTTTGAGATTCTAGAGTTTTGGGCTATGCTATAAATTTTTTTTCCTTATTATTTTAGATTTGAAGCTTATTAATAGGTTGAATTGGAAAAATGTGTTGTCAAATGAAGATTCACAAAAATTTGAAAGTTTGTGGTTTTCAAATTATTCAAGTTTTTTGTCACAATGGAGGTGTAATTTGATAGTAGATTTGTGAAAGAAGTATGTTGTAGAGGATGAGATTGGTGATTAAAATTAGTGTGTTTAAAGGATAAAATGGTAATTCTCTAGATATGAAGTTTTAGGTCTTAAAATTATGACTAATTAAAGCTATGGGCTCTGTAAGTTCTAGATAAGGCTACAAGGAGTTTAGATAGGTCTAGTGTGAAGATTTGATGTTTTTTCTCAATTTATCCAAAATAACAAGAAATGACTATTTTAGGATGAGTTTTAATGTTTTTTATAGCATGTTTTCTATTTATTTAATGGTATGAAGTTCTATTAGTGGTCCTTGAGGTGGTTGGAGAGAGAAGGCTAGTAAGCATGTGTCATGGTTCTTCATGGTGGGTAGAGATATAAACATGATCAAGAGGTGAAATGGATCAGATATCTTATGGGAGTCCCTCTCAGATGTTTCTTGGTGATTTCCATCATATTATAGTTTGTTTGTGTTCTTTTTTCATTGTTTGTAGTGATTGGTTGAAAAGAGTGTTGGCATGTAGCAAGATGAAGTTGTTAGGGAAAAAAGAGGTAGGCTCAAAGTAAGGGGGATTTTGTATCATATTTATAAGGTGATCATCTCCATTTGGTGGTATTTTCAAGACATTATGATCAAAATTTTCCCACTTTGTCATTGTGTTAAAGGGGGAGAAGGTTTTTATTATGAAAGTGCTTTAAGAGAGAAGGAAGATAACCTAGATGATGGGTGTTGACATCAATGACAAAGGGGGATAATTTTGGGGGGTATTTAGTGATGTCATGGAGGTTTTTAGGTGAGTGGTTGAAGTGTATTGATAGTCTAAGTGTCAATGATGAAGTGTGCAATGTGCTTGTCTAAGTATACTTAAAGTATGTTTGGTTGATATTTAGTTTTGACATAATTAGGGATGGGTCTAAAGTATTTATCATGTGTTATGGGTCCTATCAAAGGCCAAGGATGATTTCATAACTTGTGAGATTTCATGGTATTCATCTAGTTCTTCATTATGTTCATGTAGGCATAGTTTGTTATATGGTAAAAAAATCTAAGTAGGCATATTGATGACATTATATTTCACATGTGTGAAGGTTAAAAGAGTAGATTGATATATGTATGGATTCCCATATGAAATGTTATCATGTTTTTAAAATTTTAGGTCATGGGGTTGAGTAGAGAAAAAGTTATTAAGGTGAAAATTTGGCTTCTCAGATAGAAGTTCACTAAGTTCTCATACTTAGCCAATTTTTCAAAAGGAGATATAACGAGGTGCATTTAATTAAATCATAGATATATGGCATAAAATTAATTTGATAATATATGGATCTAATGGTGAGTGTGAAACCTATCAAATAGAGATCAATGGTGAGAGGGTGTTCATACATGAAAATCTATGATGCATATTAAGTTAAATAGGTCAAAGTGTCTAACATCTAAGCAAGTTAAAGTATAGGATACTATTCAAGATATATATGGAGTGTTTCTATTCCAAATTATTAGGAATTAGTGATATGATGTCATGTTTTTGATGTTTAACAATGAGAAAAGGTAAAGACCAGGCTAATCCAAGGATATTGATGGTGCATATTTCATCAAAGTTGCTAGGAAGCATGAGATGAGGTAAAAGTGATATATGTTTAGAATATCTAAAGATCAAGATATTTTTGAGCAAGATTATATTTGTGTATTTTTTCAAGATATGTGATGGCACAAGATGCTAACAAAGTGTTTGATGTTTAACAGTGACCGTCGGAAGTTGATTTTTCAAATTAATGAAGGTAAAAATAGTTCTTAGTTTTTGAGCTATAACTTTTGATCTAGGATGAATTTCTTGATGTAGTAAAAAGTAAATTTGTAGATGAATTCAAGTTACATCTATTGAATCTGGTTATAAGTTTGAATATTTGTACAGTCAAAGTTATTAATCTCTAAAGTTGACTATGTGTTTGACCATGTTTTGTAAGTGATCCAAGAAGGATATTTAAGCTATTTTGATGTTTTAAGGGGAATGATATATTGGAGAGTTTTTTTATAATACATTAGTATCATTTTTATGGATTTTTGAGGTTTGACCAATCCATATTTAGTATGAAAAAATGCTTATAAGTTCACTATTTATTCATTCATGGTGTTCTTGTGTACAAGGCTAATGTATGAGTAGATTGAGCATATGCAGATGTGTGTAATGATGATTTTAATCATTTTAGGATGTCTAAGAGGTCATGTGGAGTGTACCTATTCTTTTTAAAGTGATCTTGTGTTCTTTTTTTACTCAATGGAGTGTTAAATGGGTAAATAGGGTTTCATGAGACCTATAAGGGATACTAAGGCCTAATTGAAAGGTGTAACTTCTTAAGGGTGACCCATGGATGCTTTGGCTAACCTGTTTGGATGGTATTGAGATATTTTAAATAAATTTATGGCTAAGGAAAGTATTATGGTTGACCTAGATTCTGATAATTAGGAAGAATCTATAAATGGTTAAATCAAAAGTGATGGTTTCTAGACTTAGAAGAAGAGGTGTGTGTGAGTGTTGTAGAGAAAATGAAAGAAGAAATGGAGTCTATTAAGTGGATGAATTATAGATAAGATTATTTTTATTAGTGTGTGTATGATCTATAGGTCATATTTATAACTTTATAATATTGATCTTACATGTTTGAATATTGAGGATGAGTGAAGACGTCTAGAGTGAGCCAAAAGGATGTTTTGGATGACTTGAGTGTGAGAGAAGGATAGATAATGTCTATGTGAGCTTGGTGATTTATTTGAGAGGTATATAAAATTTTGGTATATGCGTATGAACATTTAGACATAATATTGATGATATTATAGAGTTGTTGTAGAGAACTGTAGAGTGATCCAAAAGGTTGTTTTAGATGTGTGTGAGTGTGAAGAAGTGAAGGGGATTTGGTTTTAGGGTGTCTCCATCAGATTTGGAAGTAATTAGTGATCAATATATGTTAATATCATAGGTTTTTGGATGGTGATCAACATCTAGGTCAAAAGGATTATACTATCTTGGGGTTAGGTGCTCCTTATGAAATAGGTGTTTCACTAAATTTAGGTCAAAATTACTTGACCATCCTAAGGGTAGATTCTCCTTATGAAATAAGTATTTAATTAAACTTAGGTCAAAAGGACTTGAAAATCCTAGGGGTAGGTTCTCCTTATGAAATAAGTGTTTTATTAAATTTAGGTCAAAAGGACTTGACCATCCTAGTGGTAGGTGTT
This sequence comes from Torreya grandis, assembly GCA_037957365.1. Classification (NCBI taxonomy): domain Eukaryota; kingdom Viridiplantae; phylum Streptophyta; class Pinopsida; order Cupressales; family Taxaceae; genus Torreya; species Torreya grandis. The sequence continues at coordinate 481,515 of JARHVA010003688.1, forward strand.
CCTTGTGTAACAGGTGTTTCACTAAAGTCTCATGTTTGCATATTTCTTATAAGACAATTAATCAATGTGTTTGAAGGATTTAGAGTGGGTTTTATTCCCCAAGAGGGTTTCCCACATAAATCTTTTGTGTTGTGTGTGATCTTGATTTATCTATTATTCATTACTTTAAACATCTTTAATTCTTCACAAATGGTTGTATCTAATGCTTAAGTGTTTGAAGGGTCTTGAAATTTAATTGGATTTTTTTCCACCACTGATTCACCCCCCTCCCTCTCCCCCCATTATTGGATTATACCTATAACAACTTTGTTTTTTATTAGATTCAATACATGAATTGTATAATGTTAAATTGAAATTAAAGGTGTCAAATTCCTTGAAGTTAAAGTAATGTATTTATCACTTAGATTTTTATAATCTAGGAATAAGGTTATTCTTGTATTTAGGAATTTTGAATGTTATTAATTGATATGAACCTTAAATATTAATATTTGTTAAAAATAACTATGTTATGGGAAAACAAAGTGATTTCTCTATATTAAATGGATGTTTTTAATTTGTGTTGAATTGAATAAGTAAATATCTTTGTTGACTTGATGAATGTTTGAATGCTTCAAATCTATAGTTATTATTCTTTGAAATAATTTTATGAGATTTTATCATGCATGTTTTATTTGATATCAAGTGATAGGTATACATTGTTACTATTTAAAAATGTATATATCTACCATTTGATATCATATGATAGATTTAGATTCATTAGGAGAGAGTATGTGTGTGTGAAATTAAATTTGATCCATGATAGATACGAATTCCATAATGAAAACATTGGAAAAATTAATTTCATAGATTATATATTGTCATTCAACTGTACTTTCTAGTTTACATGTGTATGCGTGATGTCATATTAGACAAAAGATTAATTTCCATGGTATATGTGACTGTTGAATGTATTAGTGATTGTACAACACATGTGTTCTAGTTAAATTCTTGATATTCACACTAATTTTATTTTTCCCTCTATGAATGGAATGGCCATTCCTATTGGGGAGGTATGGGGGAAATTGATGGTCTATTTTTTGAGGAAAAACACCCTGATGATGCTCTCCTTCTCTTCTACCAATCAACCATCTAGTAATCATACAGATATTTGTACTAATTATTAAGAAATATTATGAGGCTCAAATGTACTTTTTAACATCCTATCATTTGTTATTTAATATTTAGTGATGAAATGTAGTAAATTATACCTTCTAATTTATGATTATTTAATACATTAGTGGCTATATATATTGTACATAATTATGAATGTTGTAATAAACATAGGTTGTATATTTTTGTATAGATATAAATGTGGATTATTTAAATGTGATTGTTACCCTCCACTCTATTATGTATTATATGTGGAATCCTATCTTCTATTTTATTCTATAATATTTTAAAATTAAATGGGTCACATCTTAACCTGTGGGTTAATTTTTTTTTGGTTATTACTATTATAGATACATTTAGTAGTCAAACAATGAAACATAATGATAATTATTGAAAATTTTAATGAGATAAGTATGTTTTAAAAATTTTGTGTAACTTATTATGTAACTTAGTGGGCTTTTAACATTTTAGTATTAGATTGAAGGTCTAAACACTCAAACCTAATGAGTCCACTAACATTAAGTTATTTATCCTATTTTTATTGAGGAGAATGGTGAAATGTAAATCAAATGTTGAGGATAACTCTAATGTGAACCCTCAAGGTATAAAAATATATCAAATACTCACTATCATGAATGAAAATAGAGACAAATTAGCATCTTTAGAGTGGGAAATTCATGGACTAGAGGAGTAAAATGAATAAGAAGTTACAAAGGAATAACTAGCTGGTCAATAAGATCCAAATACTAATAGTATTAAATAATCAATTGATATTTACAAATATTAATTAACACCTAATCATAACATAAGGTACTAAATGAACTTATTCAACTATGACAATATATGCATTTATTTTTTTAATCAACTCATAACATTTTGAGATTCAGAAAAATTTCTATAAGCAACAACATTCAATCCAAGTAATATAGAACTAATGGATGAATTATTTTAACTGATGTATCTATAGATTCATATTGTCTATACATGCTACATGTAAGTGATATCTTAATTAATTAATTTATATTATATCCATATGTCCATAATGAATGTTTATAATCATACATTACAACATAATAGATAATTTCATATTTATAAAATCGATTTCAATCACATTATAAGTCAATTTCAATATGATAATATAATTATGAAGACATAAAATTAACCTTGTATCATGTAAGTAATAAAAATAAATATAATATATGAGGTTAATTATATAATAATTAACCATATCACTTTACAATTAACTAACAAAAAATCAACTTGAAGAATTACAATAACGATTATTATGCATGTATATCTATTAAATCAATTAAACACCTCTCTAAACATAATTATCATAACCATAAGTGGCCCTATACCACCCCATACATTAATTAGATGCGATTATAGCTAGATAAGAGAAGTGGGTAAGGTAGAGTGTTAACTGAGCTAAACTTAGAAAAACCAAATGATGGAAACATTTAAACAACACTATTTACATTCATGGTTAATAAAACTAACACATTTATAGTTATTCTAACTATTTAATCTAGTTTAGAAAATTTTAAGGCTAAATACTAAGAGTGAAATCCATGATGTTGAACCCATAATACCTAATATAATTGTAAGATAAATCACCCATAATAAATGTAATTGAATTACTTCTAATAACCCAAAATATAAATAGTATTCCTTAAATATTTACATCTAATTGAAAATACTTAATAGACTAAAATAATCTTATAAAATATATGAAAAAGAGTTATCAAATTACATTATTTCAAAAAGACATCAAAACTCAACTCAAGTTATCATACAAAATAACACAGTCACACATCTAGTGTAAATAAAGTCAACCAAATCAATCAAGTGAAATAATCATTATATATCATTTAATCACCAAATTAATATTGACCAATATAATCAATAAAAAAAAATGATGTAAATATTCCAATATCATTATTAATAACTTTTAGTGATAATGATGATTGAAATCACTCATATAAATGTTTAAAGTAAAACCAAACTTTAAAGCTCATGATGAACAAAATCATTCAAATAATCCATAACCTGATGTCAAATAATTATGAACAAAACCAATATCAAGAGATTACAAATATACTCCCAACATAGTTAAAAAACCTTATAATGATTAAATTAAAATCCCTAGTTGTATTGATAAAAATGAAACACATTAAAATAATAACAAAATAAAATTATAAGCAAAACTGAGATGATATTCAAACCCCATCCCCAACTTAAATTTTTATTTATATTCTTCTAAGGTTATAGCCTAAAATTCATATGATGTTGTTTACTCATAACAAACAACCAAAATTAAACTCCTAGTATAAATCTATGGTTTGAAAAATAAACAACCTAATTTCCAGTTGTTCATAATCATGGTCTACAAGCCTTTCAAATAAAACAAAAGAGAATCCAAGAATAACAATAAACTTCATACAAACCCTTATTCCATTTTAAATTAGAACTAAATAAATATATAATACATGTTATATACAATATGTAAATGACTTTAAAAAAATCTTTTTATTAAAATAAAAAATACAACCCAAATTGGAACTTAGACCCTATGGGTTTTTAATCACACAAATAAGCTTTCAAAAAATAATATTTTAGCAAGCCAAAGTATTATGAAATGGATGCATCCAATTTTTCCTTGAAAACTCAATTCAATTCAATAGGTACAAACTATAAAAATAGCCTAAAAAATCAAATACATTATTTACTCAAGCACTAGATAAAAATGAAAAAGAATGATGATTTTAATTCTTTTCCTTGCCTCCACGAGATTATATTCTTTTCCATGATGAATTAAAAATACCATTTGACCTCTTCAATCTAACTTGAACCACTAAAAACTCTAAAAAAACTCCTGCTTGAGTCACAAAATAAATAGATTAGTGTAGTTTAAACTTTGATAAAAACTCATATAATTAACTACATTCTTATTTCCCTTGACCATCATAACAAAATTACAATATATTTTCCCCAAGTGTAGATATTTTAACATGCATGAAAAATGATCAAGATGAACCCCAATAGGGTTGAGAATAATATTGATGCATTTTTACTAGAATGGCAAGCCAATGCCATCAACTAAAGTCAAAAACCAAAATAACCACTTCAAATAATTACAACCCCATGGTGGTTCATGTCTCTCATGTCCTAGCTAGAGCCAAGTTAAGACTCAATCATAATAAACATTAAATTCCACAAGAGTCTAAGCAAATAATTAATACCATGATTGAAACTAAACAAAGTTTCAAGACCAAATCAATGTTATCATGGCTTTGAAACATAACCATGATAAATGATTTTGATCCTGTAATGAGTTCCACAAAGCTAAAAGATGAAAATTATTTAATCAAATTTTAATAGGACTATGATAACATCCAAATGCCTCTAAATACCAACACAAGTCATGTCTTTGAAAACTAGATAAATAGTATCAAAATCCAATGAGATATAGACAAGTATTAGATTAGGCTAAAAATTTGAAATCAAAACTGAATAAAGTAATCAGCAAAAAAGGAATCAAAACAAACTAACGATCAATACATTCATGAAATCAAATCCAATAAATGATAACATTCAAAAATATAAAACATTAATATAAAAATAACTTAAAGCATTTATAAATTTCAATAGTATTTCTTTTCATTCACTTTTTTGACCTCAGCTAATTACTCAGAGTCACATCCAACCTAGCTAATAAATGGTACCTACAGTCATAAAAGACCATCATTAGTATATGTACTATATAATATTAATAAATGAAATAAAAATGTTAATTTTAATAATATAAGTGAAATGAAAAATGAATTAGTAACTCATTAAGCATAAATATCAAATGTTATAAATAAAATCATATCAAATAATTATCTAAACACCAATCAATATTAAATCAAACATAGTTCTTATAATTATATCATAAAATTAATACAAACAATTATGTCCCAAATAGTTCATAACTAAACCATAATATCAAGTGAAATAAATGTAATCTAATAATGTCGAGACATCCTTCCCTACTTGGAAGAGAGCCATCTCGATGATAAAAATATCTAATGATATTGTTACTTTAAAATACTCTCATCTTCCTAAGTAGCAATTCTTTTAGAAAAAAGGATCTCATTGTACCAAAAATTGGGAAATCTCACAATTTCAAAATCTAACACTAAGATGGCTCAAGATTTTCACTGGATCCAACTACATCTTTTCCTCTTCTAAAACCTAAAAATGAGTCCAATCTAATGCATGATAAGGATTAGGTTTATAATTTCTCAAGAATATAACATGAAAAACATCATGAATCTAGGATAGAGAAAGATGAAGGGATAGTTGATAGGCAACAAGGATAATCATTAACAAATTTTCAAATGGTCCTATAAAATAAATATCTAATTTTGATGACTTTCCAAACTTAATCAAACTTTTCTATGGTCTAAAACACTGAAAAAAATTATCACCCACTTTAAATTCATGTGGTGATCTATTTAAATCAACATAACTCCTTTGCATATTAGAGGCAACCTTTAGATTTTGCGTTATTATTTCCATTTGCCTATCCTATTATTGTAAAACATCAAGACTAGAAATGGTTCTATTTTTTAAAATTTCCAAGCCAAGTGGTGTTATACATTTATATCCATAAAAATCTTATAAAATATCCATTTTAATAACATAATGGTAAGTGTTAATGTAATCAAATTCAACCAAGTGTAAATAATATTCACATTTACCTTGTTTATCCATTAAATACATTCTTAACATGTCTTCCACAACGCAATTTAGTCTTTCTATTTGATAATACATTTATAGATGATAAGAAAAACTAAAATTTAGTCTTGTACAAAATGACTTAGTCAAAGTTTTCCAAAACCTTAAAGTAAATTTTTAATATCTATTGGAGATAATAACTTTAGGCATGCCATGCATCCATACTATTTATTTCACAAACCATTCAACAAACACATATGTATCATCGGTTAGATTTCTAACAATGAAATGACCAACTTTAGTAATCTTATCTATTACAACCATAATAGTATCATATTTGATTCAATATTTTGGAAAACTAGCTATGAAATCCAAATAAATCTTATCCCAATTATCTCATGAAACATCATGAGGGTACAACAGTCCTCCTAGATGACAATGTTAAAATTTCACACATTAACATTCTAAATATTTTGACACAAAGTCAACACTTATATTTCAAACTAGGATAATAATATAGACTTTTTAGCTCATGTGTCATATTTGTGACACCAAAATGAGAAAAATGTGGTGCTTCATGCACTTATTTTAGTAAAATTCCCCTCAAGTCACTAGACTCAGGTTCATAAATTATATTTTTGTCTTTGATTAATCCATAATAATCAACATAAAAGTCATAATTTTTTTCCTACATGCTTGTTAGCCAAATTTACACTTACCTCTCAGCAAAACTTATCACAATGTTATTGTTTCAAAGTTTTAGTCATAAAATTGTAATGTATAATAGACAAGGAAATGAGATACATGCATTGGCTAAGTGAATCAACAACATTATTCTCCTTACCTTTCACATATTAAATGTTCATATCAAAATTACTTATAAATTCTAGCCACTTATGCTGAAGAGAATTCAAATCATCCTAGGAAAACAAATATTCCAAGCTATGATGTTTATATTTTACTGCAAAATGCTTACCCAAAAAAAAGTGTTTTGATTTCTTCAAATCATGAACAAAGATAGCAAGTTTCAGGTCATGAGTGGTGTAATTTTTCTCATAATATTTCAATTTATGAGACTCATAAGCTAAAATTGAACCATCCTAAGTTATCACACCACCTAACCCTTCTTTGGATGCATTAAACTAGATTTTAAAATTACTATTAGTATCTTGTACAATAAGTACACGTGTTGTAATTAAAAATTATTTAAGATTCTAAAAATCTTATTCACACTCATAAGTCCAAAAAAATTCTTACCTTTATGTTGTAATTAAGTTATTGGATTATTCAACATAAAAAAAAATTCAACGAATCTTCTATAATAACCAATTAGTCCCATAAAACTACGTATTTCATCTACATTTTTAGAACCAGGCCATTCTTGGATAACTTTAATCTTTGTTGGATAAATAAAAAATAATGCTAGCCTTAGATATTATGTAACCCAAAAAGTGGATCTCAATTTGAAAGAAATTACATTTAGAAAGCTTACCAAACAATTTATGTTGTTGTAGACTTTATAGCACTAAATGCAAATGTTGTTCATGTTCAGTTACATTCTTAAAATAGATTAGTATGCCATAAAGGAAAACTAGAACAAACTTGTCCATAAAATACTTGAATAAAATATTAATTAAATTCATAAATGCATTAGGTGCATTGGTTAAACCAAAGTGCATTACCATAAATTCTTAATGTCCATATTTGGTTTTGAAGGTAATGTTATGAATTTCTTCATCCTTGATTCTTAGCTAGTGCTAATTGATCTCAAGTATATTTTAGAAAACATATCTATGTAATTTATTTGATAAAATAGATAATCTATCTTTGATAAAGGATAATGATTTTTTATAGTCACCTTGTTAAGCATGTTATAGTCAACACACAACTACAAAGTTCCATCCTTTTTCACAAAGACCATAGGTGCACCCCAAGGTAACACACTTGGCCTAATACTGTCATTTTCTAGTAGCTTTTGTAGTTGAGATTTTAGATCCTAAAATTTCTATACATTCATATAAAAATATGATTTAGATAGAGGAGCTAACCCTAGTGTTACATTAATAGATAAGTCAAACTCTCTCTTAGGAGGTAAATTAGGTAATTTTTTAATGAAAACATTAGAGAATTATTGCAAAAATGGGTATTCATAAAATGTTGTTTCTATTGTAGGTGTTGTTTCATTCATATGTATATCATATAATTTATAGCCTTTATTCACTACTTTCTTTAGTTTTATGTTTGATATCAACTTGCTTCCTTTAGGTTTCTACAAACTTTTAATTTCTATCAATTTTCCCATGTCATCACAATATTTAATCATGTTATTACAACAATGTAGATTAAAATTATGTTTCTATAACTTATCCATGCCAATAATGACATAAAAATAACCAAGAAGAGATAGAATGAGGTTAACTTTACTCTCAAAATCACCTAGGTCTATGTTGATTTGTTCAAGACACTTAGAGACTAACACCCTTTTACTCAAGCCAAACTCAACATCCCAAGCATCCTTCAATATCATAAGATTCAATTTATAGTTATTCATTAACTTTGGATTAATTAAATTATATTTTGTTCCTGAATCAAATAAAATTGAAATAGAAATATCGTTTAAATTACCTCTAAATATGATGGGGGGTTTCTTGAAAATTTGATTTTGTATTATCAACAACTTCATAGACCCTATGGTTATTTGATAGACCTATTTTCATCTTAGGACAATCCTTTTGATATTGATTATCACCACATTCCTAACATACTATAGTCCTTTGAGGTGACACAATGATATTTACCCCAGTGGTAGGTAAATTTTGACTACCTTGGGTCTGATTTCTCTAGAAGTTTACAAACTTAGAAGAATTTTTAATCTTAAAGTTTTTATTCTACACTTCAAACTTATTAAGACCACTTTTACTTCTAGTAACAAACTTATGGTTTTTTATCTTATTTGTTAAAATTCTTAGATGAAGGGGATAATTTTTTGTTCTTAGACTATTTTCTATTCAGTTTAAAATCTTGCCTCTCCTTTTGACAATTGTTTTCTTTCTCTTCTTCCCTATGAGTAAATTCAATAGCAATAGTTAGAGTCTTAGGATTAGTCATGTTGACATAATGGGTCAATATCTCGTTCAACACAAGTTTGAAATTGGTAACTTTAGTCTCTTTATCATGCATATAATTGACATGATGTAGCAAAGTTTAAAAACCTATTTTCATAGTTAGTTATAGTCATATTTGTAGATTCCTAAATCTGGCCATCGATAACCTCCATCTAGGGTTTTGACCAATTTTCACCAAAGTGAAAAATTTGGCCTAAAAATACTAAATAAGAGTACATGAGTTGAAATTGATATATTCAAGTGCCAATTTTGGCCATAGTATCATTAAATGGGGTAATGAAATTTATGGGCCAACTAACTTTGATCAAATCATTTCGAGTCAAAATGCTAATTTTGCACCTAGGTACTCTAGATTGATGTTTCCTATCAAATATATTACACAAGACACATTCCTTTGTTATTTTTTTTTGATAATATCTTAAATGGGATAATGGATCTCATGCATCTGACATCACCTTAGAATTCTAATCCAATCAAATTTTGGACCAATAACAAGGCATTCTGATCAATTTGAGTAATTTGTGCATAAAGTGATTAAACATGCTTAAGAGCTAATTAAACCAAATTAGAGCCTAATCTAAAATTCCATGGAAACTTGTTGAATAATTTGTTTTGGAAACAAATATTGAATATTTGCATCATCAGGTGATTTCACTTCTTGGGAAGACATCCATAGGCCATAAATGCCACAAATATCAAGATTCATGCCCTTCATGCCTCATCAATACCCTCCATGCCTCTTAATTTCCCATTTTTACACTCTCATGATGAGGATAAATATAAACTTAATTCTAAATAAATTAATTAATCCTCAACCACACATCTTCATCTCAAGATGGATGGTTCAGGCTGATTCTTATCAATCTCAAAACTCTATAAATAGAGAGGGCATGAACATCATTTTTAATCTTAATTTGTGCAAAGTTTTAATGTAGGCTTAGTTCTAAAATCTTCATGCAAACTAGTGTTACCATTCCAAATTTATTCCAAGCCAAGCCAAGCCAAATCCAAAGGTGCCAAGGAGAGATGGAGGTAGCCAAACTTCCATTGATGAGGATTTTATGAGCACAAACTAAGCAAGCCAATCAAAGAATACTTTTGGAGCATCAAGGATGGTAAAGAATGTGTGTTTTATTACATTTTATTAGTTCTTTGTTCACTTATCTTTCTTCACCAAGATCACCCTAGTAACTAGGCATGAAGATGTTAGTTTAGTGTGTGTTTTGTTCATTTTATCACTAACACAACACTAATCTCCTCTTCTTAGTCAAATTCATAGTTCACATAATGGCACACCCAATGGGACCTTCTTAGCTTCACAAAAATGATCATGAAGCTCTTTAAAGTGACCTACTAATCGTTTCCTTGCATAATCTTGAAGTAAGAAGCTAAAAAGAGTGAAAATTGGAGTAAAAATGCATTTTTCTAGGAGTCATGGGTTTGTTAAGACAAAGTCACGGTATTTTTACTTTGAGTCATAGGATTGTCTTGAAACTCACGGTATTGTGGTAAGCTTCTTTTTTGTCAGATTAAATATATCTTAATATGTAGGTTTAACAATATTTCTACTATCTTAGTAGCATGATTGTTCTGTAACTCACGAGTTTGCCAAACCAAGTCATGGTACTATCTGACTTTTGGTAAGTTAAAGAATAATAACACTACTTTTAAAGTGGTGGATTTGTCTTGCAAGTAGTGGAATTATCACTGTGAGTTATGGTATTGTATTGTGAAGAATAGACCATTTTTTAGAGCTTTGTTTGGGGTCATCCGAACTCTATTTTTGGTGATTTTTTTTAAAACCATGTTTTTTTCATGAATTTTCATAATATGTAATAAAAATATTATAATCTTGAGTAGTAGGATTGTTGTTTATAATATCACAACTCTAAAATTTATAGGATTGTCTTATAACTAGTAGGATTATCATGTATAGTGACTAAATGATTAGCAATTAGTTACAATACTGTAATTCACTAAGTTGTGAGATTGTCCTGCAAGTAGCGGGATAGCTCTATGGAATAGTGGGATTTTACTGTGTAAAAAACCCAAGAGCTCTTTTTCTTACTTTATTGTTTCAAACCCAAAGTACCTTCAAGGCTAAAGGACATACTAACATTTTTGTTGTAGGGCCAAGCTTTAAATTTGTTAAAAACAAATTTAGATCATCTTTTGCATGCTTTAAAATGAACTAGGAACATTATTTAAGTGCTTAAGGTAACATTTAGGTACTTAATTAAGTTTTTTTGAGCATTAGTTTTCAAATTTCACAATCTTAAGTCTAAGGGGTCAAATGAACACCACCAAATATTTTGAACTTGGTTCTTAAAAATGAACTCACTTTCCCCAAGTTTTTTGTATTCACTTAGTTGTTTTAATTAGATTTTGGTTGGAAAAGAAAGGGATGCCACGTGTATGCTCTTCCACTTGTCCCTTTTAAGGAACCCTTTGAATCAAAAGTGCCATTATTAATGAAAAATACTATTCCAATGATTATAAATAATTTCATCTAAAGCACTCCCCAAAAAATCAAAAAAATATTGGGTGACCTTGATAATGACCCTAAAGTCTTTCTATTTTATGCTTTCTTTATTTCATGTAAACTTGGCTTGTGAGGGGGATATCATTACCTCATAAAAGGTCTTTAAGGAAGATTTAACTTGGGTTTTCACCTCTTGACATTTAGTTCATTTGGATCTATATTGGAGTTGCACACAAGATGTACTGGCACTTTGTACATTGCACTACACGTAGTGAATAGAAGGATGTAGTGTTTGCAAAAGAGACTAGGCTTTTTTTCAAAAATCTAAGTGATACAGACATAGAATATGTGCTTTTATTTTTCATTAGTTGACATGATATTCACTATATAATTGATTCCCCTAAAACATTCAAAAACTTGTAGATCTTAGATAAATCCCCACTTGTCACAGAAGTATTGTTGGTGCAAGGTGCACCTCAAGGTCCAAATCATAGTACTATCATTTGAGAGAATGGGGGGGTGTAAAAAAACTACTATATAATGTGTATTTACTTTTGTATGAACACTCAAAATCCTATCAAATTATGTATATTGAAGGATTATAACAATACCAAGCAACCTTGTCAGTTTAGGATCTAAGAGCAATTAATTAGTTGGTTTTATCCTAGATTAAAGTCTTGTTTGAAGTCAAAATTTGGTATAAAAAAATGGTACCAACCAAACCAAATGGTCCTAATTTTCCTTTGAATAAAGAGGCATTATGCTACCCATGTGAAATCATCAATTTGAATTGTTCAAAAGTTCATCAAAACTTGGGAGTCATATCATCCATTTTGACATAGTTATGTTGCCCAATTGAGTCTAAACCTTTACCAAAGTTTTTTAAGTCCTGCATTTATAATCTATATTCTAAATTACACATTTATAAGTTCATAGGGTTGATGTGTTAATTGGATTCATAATTTACACTAAACTTTAGGGAATTTAGGTTCAATTTCCAATTTGGGTTGAGGGCCATTTAAGACTCATGATCGTTACCACCACTTGGTAGACTTTAGTCATTTTTTGCTAAACACTTCCACTTTGAGTCTATGAACCGCAAAATTTTGAGTCAAGGAAGATAGTGTTATTCCATCACATTTGTGTGAAACTATTTTTTCCTTAGACAATTTTTAAAACAAATATTTTGTCACATATTTTGGGTAGTCTAGCATTATTACGTTGCCCAAAATATTTTAGATATTGTTTCATAGACCCTCTTGCATAGAGTTAAAAAAATTTCCTAAATTTTCATACCAATATAAGTGTAAATTTTATTAACCTTTTTATAGCACAATTATGCCATTCACTTTTTATCTAGATTATTTTTCAAAAGAACTAAATTTTATACCATTATTTGTGAGAAAAATAAACTATCTCTAAAGTGTCTTTTGTTTCATACCTTATACTTAGTTGGTCAAGTTTATATCCAAAACTCAAATTTATAGTATTTTTATAAGTGTTTCAAATCCATTAGATTTAAAAAGATCTTTACTTCAAATTATAGCTTTTGATGCCATTTGGCCAAGAGTCCAAACACATGCCTTATTTGAGCCTAGCTTTTGATGCCACATTTGGCCAAAAGACCTAGCAACTTTTTTTTTCCTAAATTAGATTTATTTGAAACACTTTAACCTTAGAGTTTGGTGTTTTGATTTTTGGTCTATTTACTTGCTTATATTTGTGTGAATAGTGAGACATTATATACTTAACGCTAGCTTGTTTCCTCACAAATCTTTACATAAACCTTTTTAATCCTTTTGATGAATCTAGACTAAGTTTGAACATCATCTATTTTATACATTGTACTTTTTAGAGTTTGTATAACTCTCTTCCTCTTCTATCACTAAGCATTGACTATGGATCTCAACATGTATTCCTACACTTGTCATGGCCTCATGTACAATCTGAAGATTAGTAATGTGGTTACGTAAGAAGAAATGGTGCAAGACCTATATAAAGATAATATTTATTATGAGATGGATCCTTATCCCTCTTATAATACTTAATTAGGAAAAAAAATCCAAAATACATTGGATAACTATTTGGTTAATATACCACCTTATTTAGAACAAGACAAAAAACAAACTACACAATACCTAGCTATAATACCCACAACTGACGAACTAGTTATTCAATAGCCATACTCTACTAATACACCTTCCACATATGATACATTTTTTTAACATCATTTATTAGAGAGAAAAGATTATATTTTATTTAGAGCTATAGAGGTAGGGGCCAATTTTATAGTAAACTTCCCTCATGAGATTTTACCAAGCCTAGTAAGAATGCCACACAACATAATTTACGATTGATAGGATTCTTCTAGCAATCCTTTGGCTCTAGTCCAAACAACATATCTAAACCATAATATACCTAATATAGGAAAAAACTTCATGAAAGACCACTTTAATAAAATATATATAGCATATCAAACCTACCTGAATCTAGCATGCAATTTCAATCAGATGAACATGGTGAGTAAACATTTTATTGACTTGGTTCTTTGAACAGGAGTTTTGATAGAGTTAACTGGTCAAGAGAATTAGTGTTTATACCCATTTATACAAAACACTTCGGTATAAAACTTGCTACATATGTCCATTATTGAAGAAGTGTCTTCTACTTCTATGCAAAATAATGAGCAAAATATAGTGGACAATGTACAAGTAACATCCAATCCCAATAAAAGTGGTACTAACATGAAAACAAATAGTCAAAAACATAGGCCTATAGTTATTACCATGAGTGGATCATCATACAAAGGAATAAGAGCCTCTGTAACCCAAACTTCACCACCTATTTCCCAACCTCAACTAGCTACTTCCTCAAGTGTGTAACCTACAAGATTAGGTAGTCCACCAATAACTAGTGTCATACCTCAGCAATAAAATGTAACAAATCTTACTCTTCCTCAACAAGTGACGAGTAGTATTCCACAATGTCAAGCACAATCTATTTTACCAACATATCTAAGGCTAAATCTATTACCACCTCATCAAGGGGCAACTAATGTTCCATCTAACTAGGTAATGGTAAACATACCTCTTCAGTCGTAGATTAGTGTACCAATCCAAAACCAAGTGATGACTAGTCAACAACATGTAAATATTAGTCAATGATAAATGTCTAATATTCAACTTTATTTCACTTCCCCATAGGGATTCATGCAACACAGAGGCTTCCATGTTTCTTAAGTACTTATTAGACAATAATTGGTTCAAAATCTACCACAAGTTTAGAGACAAGGTCTTGGTCCACAAGTTCCCTCTCAATAGAAACATTTTATTAGTCAACAAAATGTCCCTTTTCAACCATAGTAAGAATAATATAGTTATATCCCTCCATCCCAACCACAAAATATTCCATGTTAAACCTTTATCACCAACCTAAACTAGAATATTACATAACCAAATGTATAATTCCATGTACATCATAATCCACGTATGCATATTTCTTGTCCATTTCCTAACCAAACCAATATACCTCAATAGGTATCTCCATCATAATCTAGTCAAAGTTTCCCACTTATAACCTCCCAACCATCTACCCAAACCAATATTCTCCCTCAAATAAATGTTCCTTCTAATTTCCTATCCTAAGAATTGCAACAAATGAAGGATGCAATTACTGCCATTCAAGATGGGAAACAGACTAAAAATTTCAAGTTGGATGACATATGTTCTTATCCATTCAACATGGATTAATTTAATATACCATTTCATCCAAGATTTGAACCATTGAGATTTGACAAATACAAAGGGAAAGGTGACCCTAAGGCTCATTTAACAGATTTCTTTATCGCATGTCAATCGGTGACATATAGTGATATATACATTTTGTTGTTATTTACAAGGAGATTAGATGGATAAGCCTTGGAGTGGTTCTTAAAGTTTCCCAAGAATTTAGTAATAGATTTTGATGATCTTTTTGATAATTTTGTGTAGTACTTTTCCTATAATCTCAAACATGAGATTTCATTAGTTGACTTAACACAAGCAAAACAAAAAGTTGGTGAGAGTTTTGAAATTTATCTACAATAATGGAGAACTCTTGAAAATTGATTCACCCATATTTGACTAGATAAAAAATTAGCCACTGTGTTTATTAAAAATTTACATAGTGAGATAGCTTATCATCTAGAATTACAATGTACATACTTTTAAGGGGATCATCGACAAAGGATTGTTGATTGAGTGAGCTCTTATTAATAAAGGGATCATCAAGATTACATTGAATAATCAAAATAAAGGTACCAATTAGGGAAGTGGACAAAACCAACATCCAATTCAAGCATAAGCATCACAACCCACACAAGCTAGTAACTAAGAAAAACCAAAGTAATTTAACCACAATAAGAATGTTGTGGGTAATGGAGTAACTGAGTCATGTCATGTCCAAATGGTGAAAAAATCATCTACAATACCTTTTTAGCTTACTCCTACCCATAAACCTCTCCCAAAGATGTTGTAATAATAACAACTAAGACCCATGCAACAAATAAAGCAACCTTTACCATTACAAACCCCTCCTTCAAGGAGAACTGTGCTTATGTCTCATGTATTTAGTGACCTAGGAGAGCCTATTGAGTTTATATTTTTCAAACTTTCCATTGCTAATTAATTAGTTAGACTATACCAAAGAATTATCTGTAAGGCATTCCTTATCCTGATTGGTACCATGAAAATGAATTTTGTCAATATCATCAAATAAATAGGCATAATTTATGAAGATGTTTGCAAATCAAGAATTTAATTGAGAATATATTGGAGAATGGGGAGATAACATTGGTTAATGGTGCTTCCACTTCTAATAAAACTCTTGGGATTTATCAAAAACCCTTTCCCCAACATAATAATCAACAACAATATAATAACAAGCAACAACAAAAACACTGGCTAGTGCAACAACAAAATCAATAGTATCAAAATCAACTTCCAAATTAGCATAATTAGTAGAACCAACTGAATCAACAAAATCAACAACATAACCCACAACATCAAAACAATGGACAAAACCAAAGTTATAATGGTCACAACTAATAAACCTAACATGTAGTCGCACATGACTATAATAGAGTTTTAAGTCATATTGTAGGGGGTAGCATTAACACCATCTCCATTAATCCTAGATTGAGCGTTAATCGATCTAGACCATTGCTAAATAATAACACTAAACCACATTACATGGATAATCATTATTTGACTTAGGATAACACACAGGCAAACCAACAAAATGGGATTTCCACTTTTGGACCTTACATCGATAGCTTACCCTTACCATGTGACCACATACAAGTACACTAGTAATTGAGACTTGTCCTATCTAGTCCTACACCATTCCTAACATTTGTTAGAAATTATGGTCTAGTATCTAATATGGATTATAAAATCATAACTTGGAGGTTGAAGATTACTATCCCAAGCCCATAACCATCTACCACTTTGCCTATTATCCAACCAACCATTCAGCCTTAGAATAAACCATTCATTATTGACCAAGACAAGAAGTTTGATATTGTGGAACAATTGTAGAAGACACCAGCACAAATTTTGATTTCACATTTGCTATGAATGTCAATAATCCATAAGAACATCTTGACTGAGTTATTGACCTAATCCACTATTTCCAATTACATATCCCTTGATAAATTTCATGCTTTGGTTGGACACCTAGCTCCAACCCAACAAGTCACATTCAACCAAGGTAATATGTCTTCTCTTGGCCCACTACATAATAATCCATTATACATAAAAGTTTATATAAAGTGGCACAAAGTGAAACATGTCCTTATAGATAATGAATTAGGCATCAACATAGTGTCTTTAAATATCATCAAGCTTCTTGGGTACACACTAGCAGATCTCTAGCCAAAAATGATAACTATCCAAGCCTATGATGATCAATAAAGAGAATCACAATGCACCATTAGCTTACTAGTTATCATTGGACCTTTGACCCATGATACACTTTACCATATTCTTGATCTTGAGTTGTCATATAATATCCTTCTAGGTAGGTCTTGGTTATATGAGATTCATGCAGTCTCATCAATGTTGCACCAATGTATCAAGTTTTCCCACTCAGGGATAGAAGTGAATATTCTAGGAGATTTACACCCATATGAACACTGTAAACATATTGAGTCTAAGTTTCAAAGCTATAATTACTAATACAACATGAATATAATTTCCAAAAAAGATAAAGGAAAGGATATACTTATTGATCCACCATAGGATAATTGCATAGATCCTAATACCTTTGATTCCCTTTCCCACATGCCACCTCCTAAAGCTTCCAATCATTTCACCATTTTAGATAATGAACTGGGGGAGTATGTGACCCATGATACCTTCCATATTACAAATCTTCCTTAGAATTAAAATACCTTTGGGTGACCTAATGTCACCCCACACATGCATTGGCAACAAAAGAACAAAGACAAGGGACCTATCATATTTATACTAGCAACTAGCCTAAAACCAAATCCTCTTAAAGGGGATGAATTATGGTTGTACAATGACAACCAAGCTGATTGTTATAAAAGTGTAAAGTATCTTATTCCCAATAGGATCATGGAGGATCAAGATTATGAAGGAATATGCCTCAAACTGAATCAATAAGGAACCATCGAGCCAATTTCCATGATTAAGTACAAAAGACAATATAGACTCATATTTAAATTGCTTGGGGGTGACTCCACATATCTTATTCAAATTCCATCACTAACAGCTAGTGATGATGATACTGATAGTGAAGTAGAGTCTGATCATAGCCTTACTTTTGATGACCTAGCTGAGACTAACCTATTTGATAACAATTCCATTTGTAACCTTACCTCGGTCATTCATCATAACCCATTGCCATTATACTATCCCCAAATGATAGATTGGGAAAAACAAGAATCTAATTTGTTGATTAATGAGTTTCAAAAAGATGAGGCATTCTGTGACATTTTAGGCCTTAGTGAAAACATTCTCTTGGGAGATCACAAGTCAGGATTCTCTATTACATTAGATCTTGAAGCCCATTTTGGAGAGTGGATGAACACCTTTAGCCAAAAACAAATAAATAAAACATTGAGGTCCCAAAGAAAAAATCTCTTTGAGGCACTTTATGACTAGGGAAAAAGTAAAGATAAAGGCCAGTCTAGTGGTGAAAATCTATTTCAATGGCCATTAGATGGGGGTGTTCATTCTTCTTTAAATTTAGACTAGGAGAACACCAATGATGACTTACATATGGATCTGAGTTAAGTTTTATGCAAAAACAATTATTTGATCTAATTTTTTAACAGTTTTCAACTAATTTTGCCACATGGTTAGATATCCCATTAGGGGACTCGGATTCATCATGCCTAGGAGAATTTGAAGAGCAATTTTGAGTAGTGGACCCTATTATAGTCCAATAGTTCTAGTCTTTGCCTACTATCCTAAAAGATGGTTTGACCCTTCTAGTTGAAGATACAATAGAGGTAAATATAAAGAATCTATTAGACCTAAAATGAATAAAATTAGGTGCATACCTCAATGAAGAAGAATGTGAAGTATCTATAGCTCTGTTGAGAGAATTTATAGATATCTTTGCATGGGATTATTCTAACATGTTAGGTTTAGACCTTGCCTTGGTTTTGCACCACCTTGTGGTCAATCCTGATGCGAAATTGGTAAAATAAAAGCTACGTAAGATGCATCCTCATATTACTATCTTGGTAAATAAAGATTTGGAAAAACTCTTAGAAGTATGATGTATCCAATCCATTGACTACTTAGAATGGATATCTAATGTTGTACCTATTAGCAAAATTTTTGAAGGAATTATAATCTATACTAATTGTTGAGACATCAACAAAGTTTGTCATAAAGATGAATTTCCATTGCCTAATATTGACATGATCATTTATTCCATGGTAGGTTATGAAATTCTTCCACTCATGGATGGATTTTTAGGATACAACCAGATCAGAATATCACCAGATAACCAACATAAAATAATAGTCACCACTCAATGGGGAACATTTTGTTATCAAGTAATGCCATTTGGTCTTAATAATATTGTAGCTACGTATCAAAGGGCCATGACTATCATATTCTATGATATGATGGATGATATTATTGAAGACTATATCGATGACATATTAGGTAAATCTAAAACTAGTGCTGACCATCCAATAGTGCTACATAAGATATTTGAAAGATTACGAGAGTACAAAGTTAGAATCAACCCCAATTTTTTTTTGTTTTTTGTAACCTTAGGCAAATTATTTGGCTTCATTTTGTCTCATAAAGTTATTGAAGTCGATCTGGCTAAAGTCCATTCTATAATCGAGATGGCACCACCAACCAATTTGAAGCAACTCCATAGTTTGTAGGCTAATATCCAATCAATATGACACTTCATGTCTCAGTATAAAAGTGTCTTCCATTTATAAATCTTTTAAATAAGGGAGTTTCATTTCACTAAGATGATCACTACCAAACAACTTTTCAACAACTCAAGGACTATTTAGCTCATCCACCTATTTTATTACCTCTTATGTTAGGAAAGTCATACTTGTTATACCTATCAGCTACCAACAATGATCTAGGGGCACTCTTGGCTAAAAATTATGACAATATAAAAGACCATGTCATATACTACCTAAGCCATACCTTGGTCAAATATTAACATAACTATGCACCTATTAAAAAAGCTTGTCTGGACATGGTCTTTATGGCTCAAAAACTACACCATTACATGTTATATAATAAGACCATGGTCATTTAAAAAGTACATCTGCTCAAGTGTATACTATCTAAAATATATTTATAAGGTATAATGGTCAAATGGATAATACTTATTAATTATTTTAACATAGAGTATGTCAATCAAAAGGTAATAAGGAGACAAGTTTTTACTGATCAACTTGCTAAAGCAACTCTTGTAGACACAAAGCCACTCACATTTCAGTTGCGTAATGAATCTATAATGATCATAATTAACACACCTCTTAATGAGAAACACTAGAAGATATATTTTGATGGTTCATTTAATACACATGGATCTTGGGTGGGCATCTTATTTAATACACCATAGCATGATCTAATCCTTAAATCATTCAGAATCAACTTTCCTTGTACAAATAACATGGTCAAGTATGAAGCACTTGTTTTAGGACTTCAATAGGCAATGCATTAGATCATATCTCATCTCTAAGTTTGTTTCTATGCTCAATTAATCATCAATCAAGTCACAAATCATTTTTAGACCAAAGATGACAAGCCAGTTCTAATAAATCCATAGTTGACACTCTTAAGCAATAAATTGCCAACATTTAGTTTGAGCACATACCAAGGGCTAGTAATAGAACTAAAAATGACATGGCTACTCTTGGCTCTATGATTCGTTAAATATATAAAGCTAGAGAGTATCAGTTCCTTATTAATAATTTGTTAACACTAGCTCATAAACCTTTAATTGTTACAATAATTTGTGATATTATCAGTCCTAATTATATCTAGTACTCAAACCTTTATAACTACCTTCATGACGAAGTTATACCACCCAACCTATCTCAAAAACAAACCAAAGACTTTATTCATTATTCCACTGATTATAATATACTTGGATCCACCCTTTACCATCATAGTTTTGATGGAACTTTAATTTGTTGTTTAACTTCAATAGAGTGTACACTAGCATTAATAGAAGTTCATGAAGGAGTATGTGGATCTCATTCTACAAGGGAAATCCTATCAAAAAATATCTTATGTACTAGTTATTATTGGCCCATGATGGATACATATATAGATACATATGTAAAGAAGTGTGTCAAATGTCAATGGCATGTTAATCTGATTCATGCCCTAGCCCAAACATTGAAACTAATGTTGATACCATGGACATTTTATATATGGGGAGTTGACCTCATTAGGAAGATCAACCCCACTTTATTTTATGGCCATAAACATAACCTTCTCACCATCGAGTATTTCATTAAGTGGGTTAAAGATATACCCCTCACTTATGTGACTAGAAAGCAAATTTCCAAATTCATCTTCAACCATCTCATTTGCTACTATGGTATCCCCTCTGACATTATATTTTATAATGGAGGATCATTCAATAATAAGGATGTAGACCATCTATGTATCAAATATAAAATCACACAACATTTTTCTATATCATATTACCCTTAAGGTAATGGTCAAGCTAAAGCATCAAATAAAACCATTATCAATATTCTCAAAAATATTATCAATGATGCCAGTCATGATTGGCACTTGTATATATTCCCTACCCTTTGGGCATATCATACCAATCATCATACCCCCATAAGAGCCACTAAATACTCACTTGTTTATGGTACTAATTCCATCCTTCCCATTGAGGTCAAATTTCCTTCATTGTACATCTCTTTCAAGCATGTCCTAGATGATCATGATTTTTGAGTAGATTGCCTACAAGAGCTAGACCTACTTGATGAAAAATGCATAATTATGCTCAAGAATATTTAGGCATATAAAAATTGAATCAAATGCAATCAATGTGTCAAATATATAAAATTTGAACTTGGTGATCTTGTTCTTAAAGAAAACCAAAAGAATACCATGGTTGAGAAGAAGCATAAAGGTAAATTCAAACCAAACTAAATAGTGCCTTTCATCATTACTCCAGATTATGGATCATGGGTGTATAGGCTTGACACACCATATGGAGATGAAATTTTTGAGCTAATGAATATTATTCACCTCAAGTAGTATTATGCTTGAGTGTTAAGGTGTATTATCTATAAAGACCATTTTGGTGGTGCCATATTATCACTATTATTCTTTGTAAAAATGTCATTCTTATCCATCCTCTTAGTTGTATCCACTTTAAATTTTTGACCTATCAACCTAGTGTGTTCTAAATCCTAGCCTATTTGACCTTGGTTTTTGCATTTGTTATGTATTTTTAACATCAAGGAATCTAATCAATTTCATCAATTGGTTCAAGTACTTCAGACAGAGATCGTATTTTGGAGTAGTGTGATAGAAGTTTTGGTAGTTGCTTCCTTCATTTGTTATTCCTTTCTTATCAATGGTCTTGATACTAATTATAACCACCTTTGGGAAAATTAGTACCATTTATCTATGACATTGTGTCCTAGTTATAACTACCTATTGGCAAACTAGGGGTAACATTTGTTTATTAAACCTTGATGTACCAACTTGCCACTTCTTATGCCATGTTATTCCTTTTTACCTACTATGTTATTTTTTTTGAATTAACTGCTACACTAGTCAAATTCATTTTCTATAAGGTGGAACTACAATGAATTGAGGTCATATTTTAGGAATATGTGGTAGTTCTCGATGAGGTTATCTCAGTCACCCTTTTCATAACACTCTCACCATTTTATGAGCAAATTATGTTTGAACACTTTCCCTATTTTGTAATCAAACTATGTTTGAATGATCTCACCATTTTGAAATATTAAAACATTTAGTGTCCCATCATTATTGATTGAGTTTAGATACTCCAAAAGAATTACAAAAACATTTATAAAACTCCTAGAAAGGAATAACAAAAACATGGACCACTTCTTTGCCTTAAGGATTCTGGGAACCCTTACTAAATTTAAATAAAACCACTTGTCACTTATTTTCCCCATCCTCTTTGGCCTTTTGTCTCATTCCCTTTCCATTTTTGAAGATGAATCCTATTCTTCTATCACATCCATTATGTTTCTTTTCACTATTTATCATTTTTCTTCCCATTCCCTAGGAGAACTACATTTGGCCTAAAGTTTTTTTGTAGATATTACATCCATGTAACTAAGTAGTTATCATCCACTTGCCTAGTGCATATGGATAAAAATTGACCACCCCCTTACTTTTCTCCTATTCCCCCATTTTCTTTTGTTGAGTTGTCACCTATTTTCTAGGGATAATATTCGTATGGTTTCTATTTAGTATATCTTTGTTTTTATTTTTTCTATTTACGTGTCTACTTGTTTGTTTACTTTCAACATTGCTGCCTTGATTTACTTTATATCTTTTCATTAGGTGATTCCTTTCGCATAGTTACACTTAAATCTACCCATATTCATATGCTTGCATTATCATCATGGTTTCTATTATTGGTGCATTATTTTCTATTGAGTATTGGATTATGAGAGTCAGTCCTTATACATATTTTGGCCAAGTCCTCATGATGTTACACCATGGTTCCTAATAACATGTGCTATAGGAAAATTAATCTTCAAGAAGTCTATTTATCAATGGTGGCATCAACATCTCTTTGGCATCAACATCTTGATTCAATCATATCCAAAATAGAGTAATTAACTATGAAATAATTTTAACCTTTATTAGTTCAAATGAGAATTTACCTGCTAGTAGGTTATTCTAGTTCATAATTACCCTCTATGTTAAGTTATCATCAACCTTGACCAATTTTATTATGTTTTCCTTAATCAGGGTCCAATGATTATAACTGCCTATGGATAAATCATTAAACACCATCCCACCTATATTTCTTAATGATTATAACCACCTTTGGGAAAATCATTGTATTATCACCACTTCTCTTTTTTACCCATATAGGGGAATTTTATTATCTTTTTTGTCTATCCTAACTAGGGTAGCTCCATCTTCTCAATGATTATAACTACCTTTCAGAAAATCATTGTGTTATCATACCATGCTACCACTATCGAGGTACAATGCTTATAACTGACTTTGGGCAAACCATTGTACACCATCTAAATTACATTCTCAATGATTTTGACTAATTTTTAAATATCATTGTGTTTTCACCCCATCATCTTTCCTTTCTTTTGTCCCTTCATTTTGCTTCTTTCTTTTTGAGGGACCATTTGTCAGCTTACTTGTGTTAACCATTCCCTTAATGGGGCATCATGCAGTTAGTTTATCATCATTGTAGTTATATGCATACAAGACATTTTAATTATTTGAGAAGATGTTACCATGCTTATATATTACAATGCCTTCCAAAATAGGGCCAAACTATAGACACCTAAATTTGGCCATCAATAACCTCTAACCAAGCTTTTGACCAATTTCCACCAAAGTCCATAATTTGGCATAAAAACACTAAAGTACATTAAATGAGTTTAAATTGATGTATTAAAGTGCCAATTTTATCTATATTATCATTAAATTGGGCAATTAAACTTATTGTCTAGCTAACTTTGATCAAATCATGTTGAGTCAAAATACCAATTTTTCACCTAGGTGCTCTGGATTGCTCTTTTCTATCAAATCTCTTGCATAAGACATATGCCTTTATTATTTGTTATTGATAATATCCTAAATGGTATAATGGATCTAATGCATCTGAAATCACCTTCCAATCTATTCCCATCAAATTTTGGACCAATAACAAGGTATTCTAATTAATTTGAGTAATTTGTGCACAGAGTGCTTAAACATGCTTAAGATCTACATAAACCAAATTAGAGCCTAATCAATAATTCCATGGAAACTTTATGAATAATTTGTTTTGTAAATTAGTATTGAATATCTATATGATCAGGTGATCTCATTTCTTAGGAAGACATCCCTAAGCCATAAATGCCACAAATATCAGGATTCATGCCCTTCATGCCTCAACAATACCCTCCATGCCTCTTAATTTCCCCTTTTTCTAATGTCATGATGACGATAATTATAAAATTAATTCTAAATAATTTAATTAATCCTCAACCACACATCTTCATCTTAGGATGGATGGTGTAGGTTGATTCTAATCAATCTCTAAAATCTATAAATAGAGAGGCCATGAACATCATTTTCAAGCTTAATTTGTGCAGAGTTATAATGTAGGATTAGTTCTTAAAGATTCATTAAAACTAGTGTTACCATGCAAAATTTATTCCAAGCCAATCCAAGCCAAATCCAAAGGTTCCAAGGAGAGATTGAGGTAGCCAATCTTTCATTGATGAGGACTTCATGAGCACAAACCAAGGAAGCCAATCGAAGAATAATTTTGGAGCATCAAAGAAGGTAAGGAATGTTTGTTTTTTTGCATTTTAGTTTTGATTTTTTCACTTGTTTTTCTTCACCAAGCTCACCCTAGTAATAAGGCATGAAGATGTTACTTTAGTGTGTTTTTTTCCAATTTTTTTTGTTTATTTTATCACTAAGATAAAACTAATCTCCTCTTCTTAGTCAAATTCCTAGTTCACAATATTCTCTTGTTTTAATAGATAAAATTTAGTTATTTTATATTCTTTAAATTTTGAGCTAAGATACCTCTTCTCAAATTGCCTTTCAAAAGTAAGTTAGATAAGAGTCATTGGTTAGTAACCTTCTAAGCCATAGAGATTGTTCCACCAAAGAGATACAACTCCTATTCACTGATAATTAGTCACTCTTTCTTTCATATTGGATGAAATATTATGAAGTTTAAATTAATTTTGAAAGTGAACCAACCATGCATCATCTATATCACTAGATTGCTCAATTGAAAAAACTGGTGGAGGTAACCTTTTTAGTTCCTTGATAATAAGATCAACAACATTTACAGGGTTGTCTTGAAGTTTTTACTCACCCGATTTCCCTTAGTCTCTAAGAGGAAGGTATTCAGGTGGAACACCATCCAAGTTATTTAGTCTTCATTCTTGGGTGTCTAAAATATTTTTTATGGCATTTAATGTAGTAAGTATCCTATTCAATACTAAATCTTGGTTAGCAATAGGGTTATTTTTCTCACAATTAGGGGCTCTAATATTTTGTCTATCATTGTTGAGAGGAAGTGCTTATATTTTAGTAATATTGGACCTATGACCTCTCCCCATACTAGGTTTAACATTCCTTGGGTTTTTTTTCCATTTAAGATCTTGTTCTCACCATCTTGAGGTGAAATAAACAATTCAATGGGACAAACAAAAAGAAAACATTACCCAAATTTACCTAGAGTAATATAACTTGATCTGATATCAGAATGTAACAACCACATTTTTTAATATAAAACTAAGACAAAATACTATGATACAATTACTTATTTATAGTTTATCATGTAAACCAAAGTGAGATCCATAATAGTGTCATAGCCAACACAGAAACTAGACTAATGACTTCATTAGGAAGTGTTTTAACCACTTAGTATTTGGATATAAGTGGGTTATTATAGAAGCACTCATGTACACCTATCTACATACTTCAATTTGGAAATTATAGTAAATCCACTAATTTATAAAATTACCCAAGTACTTGCACAGGCTATAAATAGCCAGTACCTCATAGGGTAAATCAAAAAAGTTTAGAAAATAGTTATAGGAAGTAAGAAAGGTTCAACAAAAGAATCATCATACTAAGAATACATAAGTAAGATCTAAAAAAGTCATTAGCAACATGTAGTTTTCATGGAAAATGACTATTTCTAAAAGCAACATAAAGCTTTGGAACACATTAAAAAGTTCACAAACACTCAAGGGATGATATTAACATCCTGTTGGTGGATAACTAAGTAAATTAGATCAAAGGTTTAAGTGTACTAGTTTAAGGCTTTGAATATTTTTTAAAAATCATGGTTATGTTCTATTTTGGAACATTTTACCACTTTATGAGGTAGGGTTAGTCTTAAGGTATAGGTTAAAACATGGCTACATAATGATCTTATTAATCTTAGTCAACCTTAATAGTTTATACAAACACACATAAAACATCACGAGTTCATGGAAATTAATTAAATTATATTAGGTTTACCATTAACCTCATTCCAAAATGTATTAAACTAAATCTTAGATCAAAATCCTTTTGATCAAGCATAACATTATTGTTTAATAGTTTAGGTTAGGACTTTCTCATTTGTATTAATACTTAAAACTCAAATCATTAAACTTTAACTCAAACTTTTCAATAAAATAAAATAAATCAAAATTTTATTATTTTAATGATCATTTCCAATTGTGAAGTATATGATGCTTAATCACCACATGCCTTGATTGGATTAACCATTCGAGTTTAAATCAATGATTTTACCATTTATAATTTTTTTTGTTAAATTGTCTTTATCACAAGTATAAAATTTGAATATCATTTTAATTATCCTCATTTCCAAGTGAATATACAAGTCTATCCAAAACAATCCTATCACTTGAATAGTGGTATAAATTTTTTATTATTAAGTGATTTCCCTCTAAAAATCCTTAGAAGATATTTAAGTTTGATTACTTTTATAGTTTTTTCTAGGAATCCATAACAAGAGACCAAGTTAATTTTGTAGCCCTTAATAGTTTAATATAAATCTTATGTATGTTGTATTCTAATTAAGATACCATTTCATAATTTATAATTATTACTTATTAATAATACTTAAGTGTTTATTGAACTTGAGTGTCTTTTTTTTATGTCCTTCAAAATATCTTTATTAATTTGTCTGTATTTTTAATGAATATTTTAAAGTATTATATAGATCTACGGTTAACATGTAACAACCCAATGATGCATAATAATAGTTAAAATACTTTGTCTTGTTTGAGTAGTATAATTGTTTATCTTAAGGACAAATGTGCAATTTCAAATATTTATAATGTCCCTTTAAAGAACCTTAACAATATAATTCAAAAACACTATTTATCTACTTCATTACCTTACTAACCTAATGCCATATTCATGAGATTAGAAGACTGATAGAATTAAATAATAAAATGATATTTACAAAGATTTTTTAACCTATTTGTAAAATAAGGATTTAATTAACTTATTCAACTATGCCAATATATGCATTTGTGTTTTAACCAATGTTTAACATTTTGAAATTCAGATAAAAGTCTATAATAAACAACATTCAATCCAAGTATTACAAAACTAATGGATAAAATAGTTTAACTCATGTATCTATATATATTAACATTATATATACATCTTAGATGTAATTTATAACTTAATGACTTACTTGATATTATAACCATATGTCTAAAATGAATATTTATAATCATACATTACAATATAATAGATAATTTGATATTTATAGAATCACTTTTAATCACATTATAAGTCAATTTTCATATGCTAACCTAATTATTCAAACATAACACTAACCTTATATCACATAGATAATAAAAATTAATATAAAAAATGAAGTTAATTATACAATAATGAATCGATTAAATTTAAAATAAACTAACAATTCAACTTGAAGAAGTACAACAACCAATATTATGCACATATATGCATTAAAATAAATTACAACCTATAAAATCTCAATTATCCCAACCATAAGTGGTCCTAAAAAACCCCATCCATTAGCTGGATGTGATTCCATCCAGATGAAAGAAGTGAGTAAGGTAGAATGTCAACCAAGCTTGACTTAACAAAACCAAATGATTGAAACATTTAAAAAGACTATTTACATTCATGGTAAATAACACTAACACCTTTTTAGTCATTATAATTATAAGATAATTTATAACATTATAATATTTAATATTAAGTGCACAATCCATGGTGTTGCACCTACAAACCCCAATCCAATAGTAAGATAAAACACCCAAAATAAATGCAATTGGACTACTGCTAGTAACCCTAAATATAAATAATATTCCTTAAATATTTACACCAAATTAAAATGACTTAATTAATTAAAATAAATTTATAAAATCTATAAAAAAGAGTTATCAACTTGTAGCAATCCAAAAAAACATCAAAACTCAACTCAAATTGTCATGCAAAATAACATAGTCACACAACTAGTGTAAATAAAGTCAATTCAATTAATCAAATGAAATAATAATTCAATATTATTTAATTACTAGATCAATTTTGAGAAAAAAAATCAATGAAAATTCATGAGGGAAATATTCCAAGATTGTTATCACTAACTTGTAGTGATAGTAATGATTGAAATCATCCATACAAATGTTTGATGTCAGACCAAATTTCAAAGCTCATGATGAATGAGATCACTCAAATGATCCATAACTTGAAGTAAAAAAATTATGAAAAAAATAAATATCAAGAGACTAATAATATATACCAATCATGGTTCAAAACCCTCATAATGATTAAATTAAAAACCCTCGCCATACGACTAAAAATGAAACACATTAAAATAATATTTTAAGCAAAACCTAGATGGTATTTGAACCCCATCTCTATCTTATTTTCTTCTTTATATTATTTTAATATCATTACCTGAAATTTAAATTTTAATGTTTATTCATAACAAATAACCTAAATAAAACTCAATATATATGAGGTTTCAAAAATAAACAACCTAGTTTCTAGTTGTTCAAAATCATGGCCTAATGGCCTCTCAAATGCAACAAAAGATTTTCTAAGAATTAAAAAAAATTGCATATAAAAACTTATACAATTTTCACTTATCACCAAACAAAAATATATAATGCATGCTACAGCTGATTTGTAAATGGCTTTAAAATTATTTTTTTGTTAAAATAAAAAATACAACCCAAATTGAAACTCAGACCCTAAAGGGTTTTAATCACACAAAAAAGATTTAAAAAAATCCTTTTAGGAAGCCACAATATAATCAAAGGATTAAGTTCAATTTTTCCTTGAAAGCCTAATTCAATTTAATAAGTCCAAACTATAACAACCCAAAAAATCAAATACATTACTTATTTAAGCACTAGACAAATACAAAAGAATGATGATTTTGATTCTTTCCCTTGCCTATAAGAGACTATAAACTTTTCCATGATTAATTCAAAATACCAATTGACCTCTAATAAATAAAAATGTAACCACAAAGAACTCCACAAAAAATATTTCATGGCTAAAAAAACAAATAACTCATTATAGTTCAAATTCTGAGAAAAATGCATGCAAATAAATCCATTCTTATTTCCCTTGACTACCATGCCAAAATTATTCCATAGTTTCCCCAAGTGTATATATTCTAACATGCATACAAAAATGACCAACAATAACCTTAATAGGGTCGAGAAGACTCTCAATGAATTTTTCCTAGAATGGTGAGCCAATGCCATCGAATAAAGTCACAACAAAAACAACCAATTTAAATAATGTCAACCCTATGGTGGTTTATGTCCCTCATGACCTAGCTAAACCCAAGTTAATACTTTTTCATAGTAAACATTTAATGCAACAAGAGTAAAAAAAACAAAAAAAAACCTTGAATTCTACTAAATAAAGTGTCAAGACCAAGTCAATGTTGTCATGGCTTCAAAACATAACCATGATAAATGACTTTAAGCCAATAACCAATGCCCTAAATCTAAAATATTTAAGATGTTTAATCAAATTTACATAGGATTGTGAAAATAACCAAATTCCATTCAATACCAACATGAGTCATGTATTTGACAACCAAAAAAATAGTATCAAAAACTAATGAAATGTCAACAAGTATCAGATCATTCTTAAAATAGAAATCAAAACTGAGTAAAGCAATCAACAAACAAGGGGTCAAAATTGATTAACAATTCACTCATTAATGAAATAAAATCCAATAAATGATAAAATTTATTAATATAAATCATTCATATAAAAATATCTCAAAGTATTCATAAAAGTCAAAGATTAATTTTCCATTTTAGGTTCACTATTTCTTTTTTTTCACTTTCTAAGCCTCACCTAGCTACTCAAAGTCATGTCCAACATAGATAATATTTGGTACCTGTAGTCATAACTAACCATTACAATTATATATACTATATAAGATCAATAAATTTAATAACAACATTAAATGTATTAGTATAACTAAAATTAATAATGAATAAGTAACTTGCTAAACATAAATATCCAACGTTGTAATAAAAAACATATCAAATAACTATCTAAAAAACAATCAATAATGGATCAAACATAGGTCACAGAACTATATCATAATAGTAATCAAAAAAAAAATTCCATATAGTTCATAACTAAACCATAACAAGTGAAATAAATACAATCTAATAGGATCATGACACCTAATAAATGATCTTATCATATTTTTTGACTTTTAGTCACCTACCCATTACCCATCCTACTTTTACTCTAATTATGCTTGTTAGGGAAAAATATGTTACATGTATTTTACCTGACACCTAATTTTCCTAATCTAATTCATTTTAGTCTAAATTGTTAAAAATAAATAATTCATGCATCCCATAGATGTACAACTCTAGCCATAGTAGTGATACATCCACTAGTTCATCCACCTCCTCATACATAAGCCATCATCTCTCAAATTCAATATTTGGATACACAAGGCTCTAGTTTCTATAAATATCAAATGTGTAAATAAACATATTTTCACCATTTTATAGTAATTTTTAAAATGATTTTAGCCTTTAGTTATTTACCATGATATTCTATATTTTTACCCATATCTTTATTTATGTAAGTCCTTTTCAAAAACTAAAATATGATTTTGAAATTATGTGAGGTAAATAATTTTTAATTACATAGAATATTTTTTCAAAAAAATTAAAAAACTATCATATTTTTCAAATTTGCCTCTTATTCCATACACTGGGCACCTCTCATCCTCTACTACACAACTTCTTTTTCACAAAAACAATAAGGTAAGTTAATTTATATATTTACTTTAATTTATTTTTCATTTTTTATTATATTTGGATATCTTATTGTTTGTTTCTAAGTTATTTCATAAATCATCATCCCAGTTACACTATTGTGACACATGGTGAACTTCAAGTGGGGCATATCTTTACACATAGTATTTTTCACTTTTATCATTTACTGACAATTTTTCTTGTATAAACCTAAGGATTTTAAATCTCCTTGACTACATGAATTAAAATTTGTACTAGGATAGTGGTGAAAAATCATTTGGTGATTTGTGAGAGATATAGCTACATATAATTCATATATCCATTTTAGTTTCCTCATAATCGATCCCCTATGTTTTATCTCCTTTTATATTAAATCCTCTAGCTATATCAAGACATATATTTAATACTACATCATCCAATTCTAATGTATCCTAATCAATATCCTATCCCTTCCCAATTACATTGACCTCATCGATGTAGTTATGAACATTTCAACATGATATTCTCATCTATATCATCTTAGCAATCATTATTTTGAGGTCAATCATCCCATTTCAAACTATACCGAGTTGGCCAATGGTATCAACTTATATTTTAGGATGGGTTAGGAATATTGACCACTATAAATACAATTCACCATTTAATTATAATGGAGATAGACATTCATTTTTATTTCTATTGCTCATACTTATACCCTAGATCTACATTTGGAGGATTTATTGCTTAAGATCTTGTCTTGAATGAATGTTTCTCTTGTGGATTCATGGATTCATTATGAGGAGTCCTTATAGAATATGAATTGATTCAAACTTTTGAGATATTTATATGCACACAAATATATTTAAAATCACCATTGGTGAAGGGGGATATTAAGGCTCAACAATTTATTTTCAAGGTAATTATAGTTTAAACGTATATTTTTCATTGGTAGATAGAATTTGCATAATTTATTGGTTAATGAATGTGTATCTCATTTAAAATTTATCTACAATTATACTTAGTGTGTTTATAATATTATTTGAACTTTTAATCTATACATTTTAATTAGTCTAGGCTGCCATTTTCATACCATGGCTCCTTACAAATTTTAATATGTTTCTAAACCTTCACCATTACCTACATTAATTGTTTACAATATTAGATTAATTAAAAAGTATAGATATAATTATAAATACTTCATTGTGTTATTATAATAAAGGATTTTGAACCCTTTCCTTTGACATTGTGTTATGGGTGTTTCTCTTGCTAAGTTTTGGGATCCATTATGTCACATCCAAAATCATTAAGTATCATTGGGCTCTCTTTGATTAACCTTATATGATACTTGATATTTTAAGATAGGATAGTTGTAAGTTTATCCTAACCCATTAATTCACAATCCACATAAAAATTATTCATTACTATATATTGAAAGATATTAAAAATATAAATTGGCTTAAGACACTACATTATGATAATAATATTATCCCTTGCATGAAATTAATCAATATAATACTTCCACTTCAATTGTTGTAGTTTATACTATTGTCTATATTTATATATATCAAATTATGTATATTAAACCATCCCCAGGTATGGGGTAATTACAAGGCTTATAATATATTAACATGCTTATTTATACACATGTATCATACACACCTCATTTTATTACTACTCGTGTACATAACCAACCTCACCTAGTGCACATTCCCTTGAGTAGACTATTATTTGTTGAGGTATGTTCCTATTATTGGTGTTGAGGAAATTTTGTTTTAATTATTTCCAAATTCAAATCATTGGTGTCAAATTAAAGATAGATGTCATTAATTTCAAAGTTATAATTGATTCCATGCATGGTGAAATGGTATTTGACAAAGAAGTCTTATGATAATTGAAAAATTGAAGGAAAACTATTTTATCTATATTGAGAGATAATTTGAATAAAAAATGGTAATTACTCTAAGGTTTATGTCATTTCAAGGTCAAGATCATGATACAAGGTAAACTACTATTGAGTACTAGTCTTAAGAAGCCTAGTCTAGCCCTAAGAGAAGGTGTATGCATGAAACAAGTGAATATTGGTGAATTATATTAGTAAAAGAATGAAAGAGTGTATAAAAGCTATGTAAACATTATAAAGAGGTAAATAATCCTTAAAATGAGTTCCAAGGTTAGTTTTAAGGCTTAGTCCTTGCATTAAAAAACCTAGTGAGAAAGCATAGGCTTGGTATCATGTTGAAGTGAGTAGTCTAAGGCTTGTGATATGATGGGTAGTAGTGTGTGATAAATATACAAGTTTTTATGAAATTAAAATGAGGTATTTATAGTATTAAAACAAGTTTTAAAGTGTGTTCAAGGTCTAAGTATGACTGATAGTTCAAAACCTAATGTATAAATAGACCTAGTGTGGCCTAATGAGGGGTCAAGTTTATTTACCAAGGTGTTATATATTTTGATATAATTTATAGAGGTGTGAAAGTTTTTTTAAGTTTTTTAAACAAGATTTAGGTAATATCCTAAAGGATAAATCATGAAAATTGGTGTTGCAGTCTTCTATGTGCATTATATAGGGTGTTTTAGACCTGGGAAGGATTTTATTATGATTGTTGGCACATGAAAAAATTTCATGAGATATTTATTAGTTCATGGAAGTTATGGAAGTTTAATATATATAATTTACTAGCATTGTTTTTGGAGTTGAGGTTGAATCCTTTATGAGTGATTATTAAGAATGGAAGGTAGTCTAAACCCTCCTAAAATCCTCATTATGACCCAATAGGAATGATATTATTAGAAACTGATTAGAATGTAGTTTTTGACATATTTTTATGTTTTTAAATTGTATAATACTCTTCCAAGTTTCTATAGGTGCCATTTTTTTGTCAGAAGAGTGAGTGGAAGCTACATGAAATCTTTTATTTCTCAAAATTTTGATGTAGTAGGTAGGGTTGACCAGATCAAAACATGTAAATGGATGGAATATGATGTGTCAAAATATAATTTTTTTTCCTATGTAAATTTATAATCAGGTTATATACTTTAAATATTATAAACTTGTCATGAAAGTTAACCTATTGTGAAATAGGCTTAACGAGGAAGATAATGAGAAAACTAGGCAATAGTGAGAATCAGATTAGGGATGGGCTAGAGTGGATCAGGGATGGATCCAAATGGATGGGAAATTTTTTAATAACCTATATATAATATTAGATTTTATTATAAGTTTTTATGATGCTCATATACAAGAAAAAAATTCTCAAAGTGAACTCTCTAACACAGTGATGTTTGTGCAGGGTGAAGACATGAGATTGGCCTGTAAGACGAATATTTATATTTAAAATTTTAATATATATATATATATATATATATATATATATATATATATATATATATATATATATACATATATATATATATACACATATATATATATATATACACATATATATATATATACATATATATATATACATATATATATATATACATATATATATATATATATACATTATAATTATTCTTAAAAATTATTAAAAACCATTTTAATTTCATAAAAGTGTTCACACAAGTGTTGTAAATCTTGATCTTCATGACTGTGTTGTTGGAGCTATAGAAAATGTTCTATGTGTAAGTGAGAATGATGTTCCTAAGTATTTGTTTTGTAGATTTTAAGAATAAAGGTCAAATTATTATTTTTGTTTAGGTATCATAGGTTCATTTTAACAAATTTTTATTCATGATAAACTTCTATGAAGGTGTGAAAAGTCAAAGGCTTTTGACTAGGTTCTCAAGGCCTATGTGTAGTTTATGAAGTTGATAAGTTTGAGATATTTTGCCCTGTATTGTGAAATATAATGGAATTCAGGATGAAAATGATGTAATTTATTCTATATTCATGTGATATTTTGGTTTAGTATGTGTTAATATTTATTTTATGCATCAAATTTTTAAGAAAAACTTTCTGGCAATGAGAAGGCCTAATTGTGAATAGATCTAATTATGTGGTTCAAGAAATGAAATGAACTAAATGGTGTTTGGGACATAATGTGAGATTATTAGGGGTATAATTTAACAATTTTTTAATTTTTTTATATATATTTTTGTATTCTCATGGTGTTCCAAGGTTGTCAAGGTGAAATGTTTGATTTGAGAGGCCTAATTACATTACATCTCTATTAGGCCTAATGGTGTTTTTGGCCTTTAAGGGTAATGGAAAACCCATATAGTGGTTTTCTTAGTTTGGAAAAATTTTAATTGATCTATTTAAAATTTTATCCAAGTATGGAGAGTTTATGATCTAAACAATATGGGTGAGAGCAAGAGTCAAGTATAAAGAGAAGGTCTAATAGGCCTAATTTGACTAGTTGAAATATTAAGGGCATGCGTGAATGATATAGAGTTTTGGAAACAAGGTATATAGATTTAATATCATAAAATAGGCATGATTAATATTTCATTAAGATATAATTATGGTTATACAGGTGATGATCAAGGTCATATGACCTAATTCTGCCAAGGAAAGGGCTTATTGAGCAAGACGGCCTAATAGGTTGTTTGAGAGAGATAAAAGAGTGAAAAGAGAAAAATAAGGTGGTAATATTTATTTAAATAATAAAAATGTGTTAAAATGTGATAATATTTTCAAGGTAATTGAGTTTTTACCTCCTTATAAGTTGTTGCTTGTTAGAGGACTAGTTGACTTGGTGTTTGATTAGTGAGGGGTTAGTGTTCCTTGTGGGATTAGTGCCTCACTAAAAGTTTGATCCATTAAGTATATGACTAAATTCAAAGTTTTTATTTTATTTTTTTTAATTCCCCAAGATTGTTTTCCCCATATCTCTTGTTTTCTTATGTTTTTTTTTATAGATGCTTGTTTATATATTAGTTAATGTATGTATGTGAATGAATGATTTATGAATCATAAGTGAAATTGAAGGCTTATTTCAAGGAAAATTATTTAACCCCCCATTCCCCCCCCTCTCATTATATATACTTAAAACATTATCCTTTCATGAAAAGTTTTTATAGTTACAACAAGGTGTATATAGAGCTAGTCATTTAATGGATTCCCATAATTTGTTTCAAAATACTTTCAAACCCAAAATAGGATCTTACCCATTACCAATATATGTTTTAACTCCTAAACATACATTTTATGAAGGAAAAAGTGATACCAAATAGGATATTTGATCATTTCATTTATCATTCTTAGATTATGAATATAATGACAAATTATTAACCAATTTATTTCATCAAAACCTCAAATAATATGATTTATAATGGTTTTATGATCTAACACTTAAATCAATTAAATCATTCAACCCTTTGGTAGATCAATTTATATCACACCTCTCTATTAACATTGGTTATAAACTATTTTATGTGTAAATTTTTAAACTCAAGAAAGGGTAAAATGAAACAATCAATGAATATGTTATTTGATACAAAAATTATGATAGCTAATATGTAAAATTATATGGTAGATAATGGGTTATGAGATTTCTTCACACAATTTTATATAGTACCACTTCATGAGTCTATTATGTTTTAAAAATTGAAATATTTTATTGATTTATGCCATATAATCAAAGAATGATAATTCAAGCTCAAAGATTTGAAAAAAATCAAGTATGCACTAAATACTAAAACTAATTAGCATACTAATTTTCAAATCAAACAAAGTTATAATATAAAACTTATGAAATCAATAATTAATAAAAAAAAATATTAGCTAATGAAGTATCACAATAAATAAACAAGCTTAAGTTGATAGCACCACCAAGGATACAATTTTGAAGGTTACCATCACCTCCTCCTATATTTTTACCAAAGTCTTAGTGAAATATCATGTATCTAATCCAAAATTAAAGGTTCATATGTCTAAGCATCAACATAAGGGATTCAAAAATGACACATATTTTGACTATCATAGATGTTTCAGAAATTCTAAAAATAAGTGTTACATGTCAATGCATAAGATGTAAGATATTATTGATGGTAATAATATTCAGTTAAGTGCACCCATAAGAGAGTCTAAACAATAAAAATTTAAAATAAATAAGTAATTTATTTAAAAACCATGGAATTGTATAAAATAAGGATAATTTAGAGATATATCATGCATACAATGAGCATTTTCATCCTATAACATATGGACATCCAATATATTGTATTATTGGTACAATTGAAATCACATCAACATCATGTCCCATAATCATATTTTCTATAGTAAGATAGTTGATGATGATTTAGATAGACAAAATATTTATTCATGATTATATCAACAAACAACCCATACACAACATCATGATTGATAATGGGTCAAGTTAAAATGCATGTATAATGTGTAGACACTAAATCTAAATGATATAGCAGCTCAATCTTATGCACTTGGAAAATAAATACCATGGATGAAAATTTAGATTCTATACCTTTCCTCTTTCTGAAGGCTATCATTTTATATCTTGTTGTACTTATTGATTAGCTCTTAGTCTAACCATATGTTATTATGATTACTAGGTCTTCTATTATTACTTTAAAGTCTATAAGCCTATTTATATTTTATCTCTAAAAGTTATATTCTTGTACTTATTTTATATCTTTTCATATAATCAAATCCCAATTAGGTTCCTAAGTTTACAAAAGTGTCATGTGCCAATGTAAGTATCAAGTTCCCTAAATTCATCAAATTTGCAAATTTTATCATGTCCTTATGGTCAGCCCAAGTGATTTAATGTGAGATATTTCCCAATAGTCTTATTATATATGCATGATTAATAATCATTAAATCACCACATATAATATACCTAATAGTTTCATACCTATGACAAGAAAAATTTAAAAAAACATTAAATCAAGCATTCAAGTGAGAATATCTTCCTTGTTATTTCCTATTTCAATATCACTCATAGGTACAACCCATATATAGGTATTAAGTAATGGAAGAACAAATAATGCGTCATTTTTTCAATTTTATAAGATAGGTCACTATTGTACTTTATTTCCACATATTTCACCCTTGTGCACATACAAGACAAAAAATTAGGGGATAATTACATCAGTTTGAGGCCCTCTTTGAAATAATGTCTATTTAGGAAACACCCAATAATATAGGGTCATTTGGAATTAACATGACACCATGAGCTCACTAACCCTTTTTTCCAATGTCATTATGAATATGAAGAGCTATGGGTTTGATGATTTGACAAGAGAAAAAGTCAATGATCTAGATCTAAATGTACAAAGCAAAAGTAACACAAAACCCATAATATCTAGGTGGTCACATATAGAACTAAATGGTATTTCATTTTGGATACCTATATCAAAATTATATAGGAGAATCAACATAACCATCTAATATCAACATATGTATCTAAGGACATAAATGTTAAATTTGAAGAATTTGATGACTGATCTAGAATCTAGATCTTGTATGTTTCCAACTTGTTCCACATCAAATCCACATGTATATAATAAACCAACTTAGTAATTGTTTTTCCATTTATTTAAATATCAATCAATAGTTTTACTTACTAATTTTCAATATATCTCATCATTTAAATTCATAATATTATTTATCTAAGTTTGTAATTAATCAACCTACGATGTATCTATTTATCACCCTTGTTCTTATCCATTTATATATTCTTAACCTTATACTATATTAACCAATCTCAATTTAGTGTTAAATAATATATGAAATTGGAACATATGTCTTTTCATAAAAAAACACTAAATTTGGTTTATGGTCTACTATTTTTCTTAATTTTTGTAGTTATTCTATATGAATTTCATTATCATGATCGATTGTTCCATAGCATTTGTACGTTACTCTTGTAATATTCTCATATAATTTCTTAGAACAATAAAAATGACTAAGAAGGAACTTCTTCCTCCCAACCCTAAGAAGAGTGATAACTACCATCCCTCTAACAAGGTCTATGTTATCACTCCTTCAATGAGTAAGGTAATGGTATATGTATGCATGTTCAATATGAATCAACTATTATTTTTTATTGTGAACCCATAAAATATAAAATCATCCTTAAGATAAAGTTAATATAAGAGTTAAAAAATCAAAATCAATACTTCAATTTAAAGCTCACATTATTGGAAAATCAAATTCCATATGCCTAAGTTTGAGAATATACTAGTGTCAATCACGTGTTTAAATCTTCATCTAGATACTTTGTGCCTAATAAAAATGCATATCAAGATTGGAATCCATAACCAAATTCACCTATAATCATTGATTTCAAACATATGTAAAATGCTAACAAGAGACCAAGTGAAATCCCAGAATAAATGTTTCAAAATAAAGTGATCAAATTACCTCATATGCATCTTATACACAAATCCAAATATTATTACGCATATCATAGAATTCATGGGAATTGTATAGATTTTTTTTTGAATTTAAACAAAAAATACAAAGTTTTAAAGGTAGTAGTGATCCTATAATCAATACATCAACCAATAAACCTACTCACATTATGACTACCTCTCCTAGAACACAAGTGAAAAAATAACAAATATGGCTATGAAATAATAATTCAAAAAAAAGTTAAAAAATCAAATATTAGAGTAAAAAATGATTCAAAAGTC
The DNA here is from genome assembly GCA_037957365.1 of Torreya grandis. NCBI lineage: Eukaryota > Viridiplantae > Streptophyta > Pinopsida > Cupressales > Taxaceae > Torreya > Torreya grandis. The sequence goes on from JARHVA010003688.1 coordinate 522,094, forward strand.
CAAGTTAAAGAAAAATATGTTACAAAAATATCAACAAATCAAGGAATAAATTACATAATTTGTTAGTGTTCAAGCAAAGATACATGACTCTCCTATATCCCATAATGATATACAGGTTCCTCACAATGATGAACATACTCAAGAGAAATAAAAAAATTTAGAAGGAAATTCCAAAATATGGTGAAATAGGTTTTTCATATGCAAATTCTCAAAATGCTATATCACAAGTTCAATAAAAACTTAAGAAGTTACATAATTTATTTACTAATGACTACATTTATAGTTATGATATTAATAAAATAGAATATTGGTATGATCCTGATGATATTTATTATAAAAAATATTAATATGACACACATGCTCCAAAGAATTCACTTATGAATCCCCTTGATGATATCCTTAGCTTCTTGTAACACTTTCACATGTACATGATCATGATACAACTAGGTTACATTATTTTATGATCATTTTCCATTATCATGTTTGAGATTATATAGTTACACATTCCTTTATCCATGCTTATATCTTTCATAGTATACTTGATATGTTATATACTTGACATTTTATGATAACACATATATCCATGGGCTAGTATGATATGTTCATGATGGTTTTTTATACTTTTTTTTACAACCCCATTATGTTAACTAAAAAACAAATAATATATTTTTAAATAATAGTATTATCTCTCCAAATTGTAACCTTTGAAGGCGGTTATTTAGGCCTACCTTCAAGGCTAGACTAATATGGGAATATCCCAAGGCTATGGGTGACCTATAACTGGTATAAACCTCTATATTATGGGTTTAGCTCACCTGGTACATCCATTTGGCTCACTTTACTAAGACTTACTAGTTTGGGGTGATAAGGGATAGAGAATGCATAAAGAAACTTAATTTAAGGAGTGGTTATGCACCAATATGATCATTTATCCACTCAAATTTAAATCCTAGAAATACTAATAGACAATGCATAGAAATAAATCACTATTTCTAGTGGATTATAGGAAGCAATGTTTCATATAAATGTTGGTGTTAGCCAATTTTGGCCCAAATATAAAATTGATCTAAAATTAATGCCATGGTATACAGGTTATGCATGGATATATAAGCTTATCAATGTTCCTATTGAAATGAGGGACCCAATAATGAAAGAGAATAAATAGTTCAAAAATAGGTCTTCATGGTGTCAATGTATATTCAAGTTCATGGGATGAGTTTGCATATGCCTTAGAAAATAATCAGGGCTTTCAAGGATCAAGCAAAAAGCCTGAAGACATTTCTTTCGATAAAAGATCCACAACAAAAAAGTCTTTGCAAAAATCTTGATAGAAATCATCTGCAAGCATAAATTCTGAAGGCATGAATTATTTTAAGAAAATTATTCTGGGTATTTTTCTAAGTGTCAAAATTATTTCAAATAAATTATCTGCAACAAAAAGTCTAAAGACTAATTATTCGAGGAAAGTGTTCGGGAAAAATGTTAAAGGAATATTTCCTTAAAATAGATTGTCTAAAACAAAAGTCCCAAAGGTAAGTTATTTTGGACATTTTATTTGTAACAAAAAGCCTAAAGACATTTATTTTGGACAAATTAACTCAAAAAAAGGTTCAAAGTCTAATTATTTTAGGGAAGTTATTTGAAACAAATCTTGCAACAAAAGTAAAAGACAAAATTCATTTGGAGAAATTATCCTAAAGGTAAAATACTAATGTCATTTCCATCAAAAAAATTATCTAATACAAAAAGGCCAAAATGAGAATTTGATACAAATTGCCCATATTAAAAAGTATGAAATATTTTTTTGTTTTAGGGAAGTTGATCTAGAAGAATAGATACACATGTGCAGATGTCAAAGTTTAATCCCCACTAATAAACTATTTGTATTTGAAAACACTTAGATGTTCATGTGTATTTCAATGATGTTCACACATATTTCAAAGTTTGTCCTCATGAAATATCCATTTGCATTCAAAAATATTCAAAGCAGGTCACTGACTAAATGCAGGATTGACAAGTGTCCAAATATTGGGTGCCCAGATTAAATCTAATGGTGAGTGGGTAAAGATAGGTCAGTAGGCTTAGGAAGATACAATAGAGTGCATTTGAGTTTATAAAGGTAGATCAATGGTTTGATCCAAGGTTAATAATTCAATTAACTAAGTCATCATCGATAGCCAATTAAATAAAGGTGATCCTAGGATTTCCAATAGAAGTTGACAAAGTAATATTAGACCCAAGCAAAGCAAATATAAAAGGGATAAAGATGAAATATGACCTAGTCTAGACCAAACTATAAATTTCAAAGATTGACCTCACCATTTATATATAAAAGGTGGAATTTTATTGACAAAAGGACCAAGCATCGAGCAAAATATGGGAAAACCCATAAATGAATTAGTTTTCATCTATAATAAATCTAGGTTTACATCTCAAATCAAAGGTAGATATATGAAATTAATTAAGGAGTGTCTCATCCTTAAGTGTATTCATACTCTCAATAAGCAACCTATAAAATAAAACACAAGCATGGTCCTGCATATGAATATGTTTCCCTTACAATAAAAGAATTTGATATAAAATAAATTGAGAAGGTTCATGTGGTAGCTGATATTTTTTCATAAATCTTGTCTTGATTTTCATATCCTCCATCATTTTTAAAAGGGATTGGGTAACATTAATGAAGATGAGCTTAAGGAAGATTGTGTGACCAATATTGATTGCTTGAATTGGAATTTTTAGCCATCATGACCCCTTATTTACTCTTACACACATGTTCCCCATATCTCTCATCCCACTCTACTATAAATATAATATTTTAAGCCTTAAAATGGATCCCTCTATTGGGCACATCTAGATTATACCAAAATTGAGCCTTGTAACCTCTAGAAATAGATAGAAGACTATTTCTAGATTTCATTTTATTATTCTAGTGTCTTCATGCCAGTTTTATTTTCATACATTGTAGAGATCTCTCCCTTCTCAAGTCTTGGTCTCACCTAGATGGTATATTTTTTGGTTATATAGGTCATTCTTAGTGTTTGATACAATTTTATTGGATCTAGCATGTGGATATGTTGACTATATTAGTTCTTTAAACTAGGCCTCTCCATCATCTTCCTTGAGCTTTGATCAATTGATGAAACCTTTACTTAAAATATTGATGCATGATATACATTTAGAGTCATATATCTAGTCATTTTTTCTATCTCACTAGTATTTTATAAGCTCAAGTATGAGTGGATGAGAAATATTTTAGGTACATCACCAACATTATCTTAGATTTCCCTTTTAGTTATCTCTCTCTAATTTTTTCACCCCAATAATTTGTAGGTTTTAGTGAAAATGAGCTAAGTGATTCATCAGAGGAGCTAGCCTCATTAAAGATCCTAGAGGTTTGACCCAAGTGTATGTAACCCATAACCTATGATCATTCCCATGTTGGGCTAGGTGTGAACAAGAGGACCCAAACACTCCCATTCTCAGCTAGGGTGAAATATATGCCCATAATAATTCTATAACACCTACTGGAATAACTTTCAAGTGCCTTGGAGCATGTTCTAAAGACATCAGAGGACATTTGGAAAATAAAGGCATCAACAACTTCATTTTTAGTCATCTTTGGCAATGTCACATATCTTTGGAAGGTTTATCATCCACCTCAAGTTTATCTCACTAGTTTTTCATAGTTACAGAGGAAATAAGGTTTTAATCATGGTTTTGATTTGATATACATATTGCATAAGGAACCATGTCATCTTATGAGGTAGGTTTCCACCCTACACCCCATATAACCCATACAATGATCCTTACCCACCATATAATCCACATCCTCCATACTACCAAGATCACCCACCTCCATGGAAACCTCCTCATCTTCATGACCCATATAAACCATATGAATGATATGTAAAGCCTTATTATTAGTATGGAAACCCATACCAATCCTATATCTATGACCCATATGCTTCTTATCTTCATCCATATGATCCTTACTCATTCCAAGACCAACCACCCTTCCAAAACTCTTTGAATTTTCATGATGAGCTATAAGAAATGAATAGGGTAAATTAGATGACTAATTAAGAAATATTAGCCTACAAATAAGAGTTATTAGCTAAGAAATCTTGGTCTCAAACATCAATACATATTTCTACCCTATATCAATATCCATGGGTTCTAAGTGCATCAAAACAAAAAAAATTTGCAATCATGACTCAAGCTACAATACATTTAATACCATAGTTTCAAGTTTCACCTCTCCTTCCTCAAAGGCCCAAATTATTTCCTTCATGGAAAGGAATTCTAGAAATAGTGCAGTAGAGAGAGGAAGTTTTTTAGGTTGATTACTCTCAAGAGTAAAATTAGGTATCTATGTCCCAACCATTGGATCTATCTCATCTCCATGATTATTTTTAAGGGTCAACCATTCCACTCTTAGAGCAAGAACATCTCCTTTTTGAGGTGAATTAATAATTTGTGGTCAAGATGAATGAGGTTTGTGAAGATGAGAAATAGGTTTCTAGATATAAGAAGGTTACCTCCATTCCCAAACCCATCACATCACATCCTTTCTCAAACCCATGAGTCTATCCATCAACCTTCCACCATGTCTTGTCTCAAAAAAGAACCTATCTTGAGGTAAGAAAGTGAAGAGGAAAGGTCTTAAGTCATGGATGATTAGGAATATGTCATGAGTGACTATGAGTAATAAATCACCATAAGGAATATTCTTGGTGAATATAAGATCAACCTAGCCTTCTTGAATGAAGAGAAACCTATGGAATGTTCTTCTTCAGATGTTCATGGGATAAAATGTACTATCAAAGATGAATAAGAGTAGTTTCAATTCATTCCTAAAAAGGTTTTAGTCCTAGGGGAATGTATTGAAACCAAGATGAAGGTTTTTGTGCTTAGAGATGATTAAATACCTCATCCTAATCTTGGATGACTCTCATAATATTAGAAGTGGCAAGTGGAGCTCCTCTAAGAAGAATTTGATGATTTTATAGCTAATTATGAGGAGAACAAGGTCACTCAAGGTGACAAAAGGCCTAATTTACAATGCTTAGATAAAGTCTCACTTGTAGGGATTATAGCTAATAAAAAGTATGAAAAGGATCCTAAAGAATAAGACTGGTTTATCCTTTTTGGTGACTAATTTTTTTTATGACTCACTCTAGAAGATACTAAAGGAGTGGGTAGGTAGGAAGAGTGTCTCATTAAAGGTCATGTTTATTAAACCTCCTACTTTGCAATGTATACCATCTCTTAGACTAGGTGAGTCTATGAATTTCAATTTTGATCCTAGTGGATCATGATTTGTCATGTTTAGTTAAGTTCCTTATACATATTAGGGTATCCTTGTTGTTTTCTTCCAAGTGTTGTCCTAGCAAATTTATCTATTTATTGTCCTTTCTTTATTTTATTTTGCTTTCATGTTTGTGTTTCCTTCCTTATTTTAATGGGTGTTATATTTTCCAAGAGTTTAATTGCATTATAGGTTTAAATGTTTCATTGATTCTATGATCTTAGAATTCATGCAACTATCTGGGTCATCAATCATAGTAGTCATGCTTCACATTTGAGTCACCAAAAATGTTTTCCAATTTTGGGGCATATATAAAATTTGTCTAGAGGTAATACCATGTTTTATAGGTCATGTATGGATAAATCAACTAAGAAATGTCCCTTTTTAAATGAGGGACCAAATAATGAAAGAGAATAAAAGGCTTAGAAGCAAGTCTTCATTATATCAATGCAAATTCAAGTCATAGGATGAGTTTGCATATGCTTTATAAAATAATTGAGTTTTTCAAGGATCAAGAAAAAATCCTACATAAATTTCCATCATCAGAAGATCCATGGAAAAAATGTCTTTGCAAAAATCCTAAAGGAGATTATCTAGAAACATAAGTTCTGAAGGCAGGAATTATTTTGAGGAAATGTTTCTAGGTATTTAGCCAAGTGTCTGAATTATTTTGGATAAATAATATGCAACAAAAAGCCTAAAGACTAATTATTTGGGGAAATAATTTGAGAAAAATATTAAAGGAATATTTCATTTGGATAAAATGTTTAAAAAAAAATATTTAAGGTAATTCTTTCAGACATTTTATCCACAAAAAAATCCTAAAGGCATATTTCTTTTAGACAAAGTGCCTAAAATAAAACGTCAAAAATAAAAGGTTCAAAGACTAATTCTTTTAGGGAAGTTGTTTGTCACAAAGACCAAAATAAAAGTACAATGTATAATCATTTTAGGGAAATTATCTTGAAGTCAAAATCCTAAAGTCATTTCTATCAAACAAATTGTCTCATATAAAAAGGCTGAAATGAAAGTTTGATACAAATTACCCATAAAAAAATGTCTAAAAGATTTGTTTATTTTGGGTAAGTTGATCTAGTAGAATAGACCAGCACATGGATGTCAAATTTCAATCCCCAATAAGTAACCATTTGGATTTTAAAATACTTATATGTTCGTGTAGACATTAATGATCTTCACATAGATGTCAAATTTTGGCCTCATGAAATAGCCATTTGTGTTCAAAAATTATCAAATGGGTCCTTGACTAAACGTAGGCTTGATAAGTGTCCAAATATTGGGTTCACAAATCAAATATAATGGTGAGTGGTTAAAAATAGGTTAGTGGGTCCAAGAATATCTATTAGAGTGCATTTGAGCATTCAAAGGTAGATCAATGGTGTGAGAAAAGGTTGATGAATCAATGATCCAAGTTATGGTCGGTAGCCAATTAAAAAAAGGTGAGCATAGGATTTTTGACAAACATTGACAAAGCACTATTGACCCTAAGAAACATAAATACAAAAGGGATTGAGATCAAATATGACCCAGGCTAGACCAAAATAGATATTTCAAAGATAGAGGTCACCATTTATAGACAAAATGTATCATTTTGCTGAAAAAAGGATGAAGCATTGAGAAAAATATGGGAAAATAAATAAATGAATTGGTTTTCATCTATAGTAAGTCCAAGTTCACATTTCAAATCATAGGAAAATACATGTAATTAATGGAGGAGAATCCCATCCTTGAGATTAGTCATAGTCTCGATAAATATTCATTAAAAGTAGACACAAGCATGGTCTTAAATAAGAAGACTTTTCCCTTGCAATAAAGGACTCTAATATGTAAAAACTCAAAAAGGTTTATATGGTAGCTAAAATTATTTCATAAAATTTGTCTTGATTTTTATATCCTCCATCATGCTAAAAAGGGGTTGGGTGACATTAATATAAAGGAGTTTAAGGAGTATTGTGCAACATTCTTGATTGCTTGCATTGTAATTCTTAGTCATCATGACTCATTATCCACTCTTCCATGAATGTTACCCATATCTCTCATCCCATTATTAGATAAATATAATATTATAATCCTTAAAATGTATCCCCTTCTTGGGCACAACTAGACTCTACCAAGATTGAGCCTTGTGACCTCTTGAGATGAATAGAATATTGTTTCAAGATTTCATTTTATTATTCTAGTGTGTTCATGCTAGTTTCAATTCCATACGTGGTAGAGCTCTCTCCTTTGTCAAGTCCTAGTTTCACCTAGTTGGTATATTTTCTAGTTATGTATGTGGATACATTGACTATATTAGTTCCTTAAACTAGGCCTCTCCATCATCTCCCTCAAGATTTGATCAATTGGTGAAACCTTTGCTTGAAATTTTGATGCATGATAGACATTTGGAGTCATAGATCCAGTCATTTATTTTGTCTCAATTGTGTGTTATAAACTCAAGTATGAGTGTATGACCAATATTTTAGGTGCATCACCACTATTATCTTATATTTCCCTTTAAGTTGACTCATTCCCTTTTTCACCCCAAAAATATATAGGTTTTAGAAAAAATAATCTAAGTGATGCATCAAATGAGATAGCCTCAATAAGAATCATAGAGGTCTAACCCAAATTTAGATAATCCATAGCCTAGGGTCATTCCCATGTTGGACTAGGTTTGAGCATGAGGACCCAAACACTCCCCTTCTTAGCTAGGGTACAATTTACATCCATAAAAGTTGGTTTAAATGAATAGAGCATAGGGTAATTAGAGGAAGGTCAGGTTCAAGGAACTTATAGTTAGTGTTGTCACTTGTATATTCACCATTTGAGGATATTAAAATTCTCTCCTCATCCAAGTGGCATAATGGAATCACCTCTAGACTTGTAAGCAACCTAAGGATTGAGGTGAGTCTTTAGATAGGGCTAGTTACCTTGATGTACCACTATGGATCAAACTAAAACTAAAATTTGGGGGGTAAAAAGGGAGAAATAAAATAAAAGGAAATCTAAACTAGTGGAAGTGATACACTAAATTTACTAATGACATCCAACCTTATGCATATTACACTTGAGATCAAACAACAAACAAAACATACACTTTCCCAATCTTCAACTTCTCTAATCAATGTTACATTATGAGGTCAAAATCAACATCTATGATATGTAGACTATACAAGAGGCCTTAAATGGAATTGATGAAGAGACACACTCCCTTAATCCTTTACATATTCCAATAACAATTAACATGCCTTGTAATAAGTTTTCCAACTACAAATAGGTTGTAAGAATAAACTAACATGCTAAGGAAAAAAGAGTGTCACATAAGAAAAATAAAAAATTTAGGTACACACACTATGTAAAGTCATGGAAGAGGTAACACTTAGTCATTTTAATGATAAAAAGGTATAAAAATGAGTAGGGCTTAACCATACTCAGGTGGAGCCTTCAATACAAAGCTAAAATGTCCATCTTTTATAGAGCTTGAGAGACAAAGAAGAAGAGAATTAAAAGGGTCATGAGGACACTTTTCAAGACAATAATATCAGTTATCCATGCATGGGAAGAGGATATGGGTTGAACCATGCAATGTTAGGAGAAACAAGTGTCGATCCAAGTCATAAACTTCAAGTAAAGTGGCGAGAAACTCCTCATTTTACACAAAAATTATCTTCATAATTGCCTATTTTTATACATACAATAAATAATGAAGACTAATTATAATGATTTTAATACAAGTTATGTAAATCATAAATTACTTTCCATGTATTGGTTTCATGCTTGGTCTTTTAGAATAAACTAAAAGTGAACGATCATCATCTGTTGTCTAGAAAACTGCGCGTCCATGCACCTTGGAAACTTGGCCTCAAAATTGGAAGTATTTATCGATGAAAATCGATGGGAGGAAGTTTATGACAACCTTAAATACCATCCATGTCCTTATAGGTGTTAGGGACACCTTAAAATGATCTCACTCGTAGTTTTCCATCCTCTTCACTAGCATGTCAAATATGCTATATTTGACTGGATAAGTTGGATCCCTTGGTTTTGGAACATATAATTTGTTTCATTGAAAAAAATTATTATTTTAGTTATATTAAGCCTTAATATCCCACCCAAACTTTATTTCATCTCTTGACTCTTCCTATAGCTTTTACAACACACAAAATGGTGATAAAAATCCTATTTATACCCTCATACATACAATTTCATACAAGTAAAAAGAATGTATAGTATCCTAAGAATGTCCTATCCAATTTATAATATCTATTATATTCAAACTATGTTCTTATATTAGCTTTCCAACTCCACTTTTCAAAACTGGTCCTAATCAGGGTTTGGAAAGGGTTTTAGCTAGTTTTAACTCATAAGGTTGGTTTATTAGGATACAAAATCCAAGTTGATAAACAATTTAAAAAATATATATTTATGATCTCTTATAACTTTCCTAAAATCCTCTATCTCCCATTCATATCTTCATGAAATATATGAGCTTTAAAAGATGGCCTATCGAGCTAGTTCTTCCATTTGCATAAGTCAAATTTCGGTCCCAAGTTCAAACATGGTTCCCATAAAACATATTTGATTTCCAAAATATTAAAAACATCTATCATGGTCCCATAAAATTTTTTTCACTCATGGGAATTCTCTTCTCAAGCTATAACTGAGAGTGACCTCCTATTTGGCCTCTAGGTTTTATCATGCTTAGTAGGTCTATTATATCTTCAAAGATCCGAAATGGTTTCTTGATGGTTATATATACATAAAATATATAAAACAAATATAACCACATCTAAAAAACATGATCTAATTTTTTTTAAACTTTTCCTTTGCTAAAAATGGTTTTGACTCCTCATTTGGTCTTTAGGCCTCAATATTTGTTAGTGTGTCATGACTGCAACCCTTGGTGTCCAAACCACTCTGTTTGGTTTCACCTCCTCATTATTGGTTTCCTATGTTGGTATAGGTGTATTAAAACTTCCAAAACCTTCATACAAGGTTAAAATAACCTATGGCTCATCCTTTTATGCATTTTCTTTCAAATTTATAAGTTTTGCATAAGGAGAAGTACCCCCTATCTAAAATAAAATAGGGGGTACTTCCCTACCTTCTCAAAAAATTATTAATGTTTTAATTGGTTACCCAATTCCTTGGGGTTTTGTGTACAATATTTTAACTCTTAACTTGGTTAATTGACCTTCCAATTCTTAATTTCTAAAACTATTCTTTGTGCACCAGGACTGTATGTGAGAATCTCCAATAGTGGACTATGTTTTGCATGATTGAAGGCTCTTTAATTTATCTATTACTTACCTAATAAATAATATGACCTCCTAGGGCCATGGATTTCATGGTGAGATCCTAAGTTTATTAATCACTTCAACTCTTTTCATAAGCAATTTTATGTCCATCTTACCCTTATTTGTTTGGACCCTACTATTAGTGAAAATAGGGGTCTAAAACGTTATGTAATCTTTTTTCCTACCTAATAAGAGTTTTATCACATCAATAACATGTTCATTGAGTTTATTATTAATTTTTTTCTCTAGGACTAAGCTCTAATAACATACTAATGCACCTTTTTACCACTAAGACTGGGTCTCTACTTGCAACACTAAGACATTTCCTCTTAGGATATTGTTGTAGGTATAATTTTCATTAACTAAGATTGTTCATAATTTTAAATACTCATCATGAATTATTATAACTATATTATACCTTTTCTCATCTTAAACTCACTATATATACTCTTTGGACTCTTAACTGAGTTCCTTCCTTCTTTGAATCTTGATTGGACTGAGATGCCATGATTTTTACCTTGTTATAGGTGTTCACTACCTACTAGGGTTTGTTCATGATTCCCTTTAACTCATTTATTAATTATATAAAGTCATACAATATGGATTTTATTTTCATTCACTTACATGCCTCATTTGAACTCAAAATAGTGCCTTTCAACTTGACTGAGACACTTTTTCCTTTTAGGACTCGGTTGTAAGTGAGATAAAGTCTCAAAGGGGTTAAATGAGGTGGATTAATGAAGAGAAAGGCTTTCTTAGATTGCTTATAGGACATATAAAATTAGTATATATTTTATTATTTCTATAATAATGGGGTTTCATTCCTAATTAAATAAATAGGTCTGATCAAAGTAAATCAATAAATAATATGCAATAATTAAGCTACTGATTTGTGTAAATAGATTTGTATTTTTACCTTTTCTAAATGTAGTAATAAATAATATATAATCTAAATTAGATTATTTTAAATTATTTGTACTAAGACAAGGTCTGATATTGGAGGAGCAAGACTAAGAAACTATCAGAAACTAGATCTTGAGATTCTTTTCTAGATTGGATAGGAAAGCCAAAAGTGGAACATTTTATAGTTTGGTGATGTAGTATGTTTCTGGTGTTATTTTCTAGGTGGTCAGAGATTTTTGGGTTTCTTTTTGGTAGTATTGTGTTACCATATTATTGAAGTATCAAATCTTGAAAGCCTACTGATTTATCTATGCATTTTTTTAATCTTCAAAGCCTTAGGATCTCTGTGTGCTTGAATTTTAATGGAAACTTAGAAAATATAGAGAAGGGGTTACTGTGTAAAGGATACATTAGACCCACTTCACACCCTATATGTTGGAATTATACCTATATACCAATACTTTGAGGAGGGATAAAGTTAATGTATTTTCTTGTATTTTTTCTAATGTAAGCTTGTACTGATGCAAAGTTTGAATAAGCTTGAAAAGATCTTGGAAGGCTATATGTAGATAATAGGGAAGAGTGCTTGAGTGTACTTGCTTGTATTTTTTATTCTTCTTGTAAATGAGTACCAAAAATTCTAAATGGAATTTGAATGGCCTTTTATAAGGAAATTAATTATCATGGGTTAAATGAATTTATGTTAGGATGACAAGAAATAGGATAAGGATCTAAAAGAATCTAATTGTTAGGACCAATTTTTCACTTGGACAACAATGCCAAAGTAAAGACACCCTAGGTTTTAGTACTCCTATCCAATTTAGGCACTATTTTCTAGAGTGAATGAGACCTAAGGGGACGGATCTAGGCTTGAAAGAGATACTTGGGTCTATAAGGGTTAAGTTTGAAAGGCTATAGATGACTAGGAATCAGTGAAAGAAAAACCTAGAAAGGTTGTGTAATCAAGTAGGAAGACCTATAGATTAGGTATCATTAGCCATTTTTAAATCATTCAATTTCACATTTTATATGACTAAATTTTCCCCCCTTTATTCTTCTGATGTTATAAAGTGAAATACTAGGATAAGTGAAAGTAAAAAGCATACTTGAACATACCTATAAGGGAGAAGCTCATGAAGCTATGTGATGCTAGATATGCATAGAGAGAGCACATTGTGAAGTGTGTATTTGTAATGAAAAAATAAAAGTAGACAAGTTATTACTAGATACACTATATCCTAAATAAGAATGTATAAAAGTTGACCAAGAGGAATAGAAAGGAATGAATACACTTCCCCAGGTACATAAACTAATACAAAACCCATTCTGATGTTGGATTGTGATAGATGATACTGGCTTTGTATTGAATAAAGAGTAATATTGTGAATGGAGATGAGTGATCAATTCCTTATAAGGTGGCTCAAGAATGTAAAGGATAGACCTTTGTCTCCATCATCACTAACTAAGTGAAGTTAATGAATCATGTGTGTGTTAATTGATGTCTAGACTATGTGTCCAATCCCTCTGAATAGGTGGCTCAAGAATATAAAGGCTAGCCCTTTGGCTTCATTTTTTCCCCATGAATTGAAGCTATGAAGTGATACTAGTATAGAATATATGTCATATGAGATGGCTCATGGAGCTCATTTATGTTTTGTAAATTTGACAATGTGGCATGGATAGCCAAAATGTATGATAGAAACTAGGCCACTCTTGGTCATTTCAAAAGATGGAGGTTAGGCTTGTATGAAACCCACTCTAAAATTGATGTATTAGGCTTATGTGAAATCCAAATCAGGAATATGAGTACTCAAAAATTTAAACTTGTATGAAATTTCAAATTTAAAGTGATGCCAACTACCTATAGATCGAGTAAGGCATGTAAATGCTAAGAATTCTTGGATAATAAATTAAACTCAAAAATAAAAGAAGACTAATGTGCCATGCACATTGCCCCCAATCACTGGTGTTTAGAACATGGATTATGATCTATAAGTTATGTCAACTTGCCTAATCTAAAACTAAATTTGAGAACCATCATCATGTTCATGATAACCCCATATATCTAGATTCTTTGAGAAAACTATACTAATCTACTGATTCTGACTGATCTAGATGTGAAAAAATTGCATTTAAATTAAGCTTTTTGCTTATTTTTGGAAAAACTGAGTGTTTTATACCTATATAGGAGTAAAAAAGTGATTACACCCCTATGTTTTGTTCTAATATCTATTTTTGGTGTTGTTGTCCTATGCTGAAATTGGTTGTTGATTTAGAACTGTCACTATTTTTTTGTTTTGTTCTGACTAGTTTGACCTCTAGATTCTAAATTAGGTGATTTGAATGCTACTATTTTGACTATTAGGAGATTTCATCTCTATGATAAAACCCATATTTGTTTCCCCCTCTTGTAAGGGTAGGATGATGAACTTATAATGACTACCCTCAAAAGAAAGAGTCTTGCAAGTGTGTTATGTTGTATAGATGCATGATATAGCAATGATATTTGACAAGATATTTGTAGATATAACAATGTTTATATTTAGATATTGTTATATAAATAGGGCTATTCCTAGATAGATATAATAATATAAACTCATATGCAAATTAATGAATTATAATTGGAAATGTTAGATGTTAGATGTTAGCTATTAGTTTTTAGTTGGAGGGATGGAGCATGATGTCCATCATGGCATACAAAAAAGCAAGGGTAATACATGATTTGGATCATGACATTGCACACATTGAGAATTAAATAAGTAATAAAGAAATAATAAAGAAGAATACTTGGATGGCCAAGGGGCCATACAAATAAGGGGCATGGGCACATGTCACTCAAACTAGAAAGCAAGCATAGAAGGCATGTTTAAATACCAAAAAAACATACAAATGAAACAAGAAAAGTTGGCATAGGGGCCACAGGTACATGGAAGAGTACAAGCAAATGACATTGGTAAACATCTTAAAGCACACATATGAATATAATTAAAGGACATTGTAAAATTTCCTAAGGCACAAATAAGAGACAAGTAGGAACTATAAATGCAATCACACAAGCTATGCTAAACAAGATTGGAAATCATGTAATAAGTAGAAAGGTAGAATCACATTGAACTAATCAAATAAAATGTGAAAGTATGCAAAAAATGTGTATTAAAAGACTAGGTATATGCTAATAAATGCACAAGTGATAAATACTCATGAAATATCAATATAATAATCTATGTAATATAGAAAGGAATGTACATCAACATGTAAACTCAAAGTATGTAGTGTAGGAATGACATAACTTTGATGGTGTAGTCATGTATAATATGCCCCCAATGGGTAGGTATATTGATGTGTGTCTTGAATGTAGAAATATAAATACCCCCTTAATGGGTAGAGTGAAGTAATCAAGTACTTAGATGTCACTACACACACTCAATGAAGATCAAGTGAAGCATGGTAATGTAGAAAAATTGACATACAATAGCATGAAACAACAAATGTAAGTCTTAGAATTATAGTAATAATGAAAATCATGGATGATGCATACAATCAATTTTTTTTTGGTATTTTTTGACATATTTGATTTTTTTTTTAATTTTAAAATAATCTATGTACAATCAATAAGAAGAGATTATGTACAATCAATGTTGAAAATAAAATTATGTGCAAAAACTATGTAGAAAAGACATATTATACATGGAATCTATGTAGATGCATAATGTTCATTATATTTTTGAGTTTATTTAATTTAAGTGAGGCTATATGGTACATGTTAGGGCTATATTTTTCTATATTGATGTAAGGACCTAGCCAATTAGGTTTTAATTTTCCTTTGGTTTATTCTTTGGCATTGACATTATGAAGGTTTTCTTTGAGAACAAGATCATTAACTTAAAATTCTCTAATGTGAACTCACTTATTGTAGAATCATTGTATACGTTGCTGGTAAATTTTGAGGTGTTATCCAGCTTGAATGTATGTATGGTCTAACTATTAAATTTGGTGTAAACTCTTTTCTTGATGCTGGTCATTAGTGAAAATACCTTTAAGGGAGACACAAAGGGATGAAATTTCTAATTTCAATGGTAGAACTACTTATTTACCATAAATGAGAGAATAAGGAGTAGCCCTCATGGGTATATGAATTCTTGTAAAATAGTCCCATAGTGAAAAAACTAATTTATTATGCCAATCATCACCAAATTTGGTTATTATTTTTATCACAATGTTGTTAATTATTTTTTTAGTGGTTTCTACTTAACTATTTCCTTATGGGTAATATAGAGTGGAGAATGTGTGTTTAATTTTGTATTTGTTACAATTTTTTTAATACTTTTGTTCTTGAATGATGTTATATTATCATAAATGATAGTTGTAGGTATGCCTAAGTGTTAAATAATATGAGTCATGAGAAAAATGAAAATGTCTTTGCCTATAGTAGATTAGAGTGGACTTAATTTGACCCATTTGGTGAAGTATTATGTGGCTATGATTATGAACTTATGTGCATCAGTAGACTTAGGGTTGATTTTTCCAATGAGATGAAATCCCCATAACATGAACAACCATGGAGAGATAATAGGTTATAATTTTTATTATTATGCATGTTACAGATTATTGTGCCATTATCATTTATCACATAGCTTCACATATTATAAATGTTCATCTTCCATGGGAGGCCAATAGTGCTCCTATTAGAGGAGTTTGTATGACATGGATTTTTCACTAAAATGACCACCACAATCATTATCATGTATTTGAGCTACAATAAATTTGGCTCCTGCAAAGGTTAAGCACCATAGTAAGTATCCATCGAGGGATGATTCAAAAAGGTCTCTACCAATGATGACATAATAGAGTGCTAGCTTTTGTCACTTATGTTTATCATTTTAGGAGAAAGTGTATAGTGTAATAGATTTGTTGAGAAAGTTATAAATGTTAGAGAACCATTCTAGGGTTATAGAGCTATGTGTAGTAGCTAAGATGGAAAGAGCGATCAACTCTACATTGGATATTGATGCTGATTGTAATCATTTAATTATAAAAATTGCTTGGTCATCATTGATGTCAATGAGGATTAAAGATGTAGCACTAACCATTACATCTACATGTTTGTTGTCATTTTGAAGAATGATCTCAATGGAAAAATAATCAAATTGTAATGATAAACATTGTACCATGTTGGGGTATGGGATAAGGCGTTATTGTTTTATTCAATAAATAACATTTACTTGATTGACCATAAGTTATGAATCACTAAATACTTAAATAGATTTTATTTGGAGGGATGATGTAGTGAATAGTCCTAAGACAAGTCCTTCATATTCCATTGTGTTATTGGTGCATGAGAAACTTAATTGGTATGTTATAAGAATTGTATGGCCAAAAGGATCAATAAATACAATGCCTACCCCTACACCAGATGTGCATGAAGAGCCATCAAATAACATGGTCTAGGTATTTGAATGAGTAGAATAGGTAGTGAAATCATCTTTGAATGTGTCACTTAAAGGGTTGGTATCTAAATGTGGTGTTAGTTTTAAATGGTCTGTAATTATTTGGCCCTTTTTTAATTTTTGGAGGACTATTATTAAGTCAAATTATATTAATAACATAACCCATTTGGTGATGCAGCTAGAAAGATGTGGCTTGGATAGTAGGAACTTTAAAGGGTGTACTTTTGTGGTAACTTGAGTCTCAGTATTGACCATGTAATGTCAGATTTTTTGTGTGGAAAAAACTAATGCTAGACATAATTTTTCTATTGGGGAATTATTTTTTTCATAATCAACCAATGTGTGATTGATGTAATAAACTACTCATTTAATATTTTGATCATCATGTTGTTCTAAGAGTGATCCTAATGTGTGATATGTTGTTGAGATATAAACCAAGAAAGGCTTGTCTAGGATAGGTGGTACTAAAATGGGTAGATTAAGGAGATATTATTTGATTGTCTTGAGGTTATTTTTACAATATTGGTCCTATATAAAATTTCTATATTTATTTAGTAATTGAGTAAGTGGATGAGTTTTATTATCAAGATAGGCTAAAAAATGATGGATTACTTGGATCTTGCCTTGGAGGGATTAAAGTTGTTTTAAGTTGGTAAGAGGTGGCATGTCAATAATTGCTTTCACTTTCTTAGGATCAAATTCTATGCCACACTGAGATATAATGAAACCTAAGAGTTTCCCTGATGTAAATCTAAACACACATTTCTTTTGGTTTAATCAAACATTGTATTACCTAAGTCATGTAGAAATATTTTTTAAATCAATAGTGTGTTGTCATTGTTTGTATCTAGCTAGTATATCATCAACGTAATCCTTGATAGAATGGTGAATTAAGTCATGAAAAATATATATCATAGTATGATAATATGTGGCTCTATCATTCTTTAATCTAGAAGCATGACAATGTAAAAAAATTTACCCCATGGTGTTGTAAAAGATGTTTTTTTCTTGATCTTCTTTAGTAATCTTGATTTTATTATAACTAGCAAAACCATCCATAAATGATAGCATTACATATTCAGTTGTGGTGTTGACTATCATGTCGTTATTTGGTAAGGGGAAATCATCTTTGGGGCATGATTTACTTAAATCTCATGAATCAAAACATCATTGAATTTGTCTATTAGGTTTGACTATGGGAATTATATTGGAAATCTATTCAGGATTTGCTACTAGACAAATGAAATCAGCATCTAAGAGGCATTGGATTTCATCCTTGACTAAGAGAGCCACCTTAGAATGCATTTTCTAAATTTTTTATTTAACTAGATTAGAATCTGGGTATAAAGGAATTTGATGGAATACTATAGATGTATCAATTCTTGGCATATTTGAATATGACCAAGGAATTCTAGAAAATTTGTTAAAGTTTGATTAATATCAACATTATCTTCCTTTCTTAAGGAAACAACTAATAAGACAATACAAGGATCCATGTTGATTCTAAAATTTAAATTTACTATTTATTCATTAAGTAATGTGAAATGATCGAGCATATATGGAGTTATAAGGATAGTATTATTTGAGTCAACTAGTATATCAAGGGAGGAGTCTATACTTTATCCAAAGTAAACATGGGTATTTGTGTAGTTTGGAAATATATTTTTATGGTAACAAGGTAGGAGGTCCTCATATGTACTAAGAAATTATAATAGGGATTCATCACAAGAAAATTCATCTAATTTAAACATGTCGAGTGATGTTGTGTTTTTAATAATATCAGGGTAGATCAACAATAATGTAGAAGTATGACTAACTATATTGTCAGTGTGTGTAATTGGTGGACAAAATTTTAAGTGTTATGAAATTATGGGAGAGGATTTATCATGAATAAGGTGAAACTAGTATCCTAGCCCTTGTAATTTGTGTTATGTGGATGCCTTGATAAGGTTCACTATTTCTTGTTCATGTTTTGTACATCCTTTGCCTTGGTAGCCCATCATATTAAGATATTTAAGTACAAAGGGTGAGTTTGGTAAAATAGTGCTTGTGTGACAACATAATGTGTAATTATCTAATTTTGTATATGGTATGAGGACACATTGTGAGTGATGAGTTGTGTAGGTATACTACCTAGATTAAAGTGTGAAATATAATTCTATATACATTCAACCACTTGACAATATTTAAAAGGTTCATGGTATATTTGGCACATGTATACATAACCTTTGTGACTAAATTTTAGACAAGTATAGAGTGTGGAAGGAACTACATGCATATCATGAATCCAAGGTTGACCAAGTAATAAATTATAATTGATATCATTTGGAATGACTGGGTAGGTTTTTGGTAGTGCCTTAAGCCGTAGGATAAGATTGAGTGTTATTTTAACCATTACTTTCTATGGAATATTTTCAAAACCTCTAATGTTGATATAAAAATGGTCTAGATCTCAAGGTTATATGTTAAGATGTTTAAGAAAGGATATGTTGTAAATTTAATGTCCTAAACCATTATCAAGTAGTACTCTCTTTAAACTGTCACATCATTAATTCATAATTTAATGTATAAAGGTAGATGTTTTTCAATGATGTGTAATAGGGGTAAATCCTCTTTTTCAAAAGATATGTGCTCTTCAGTCCATTGCATTGTATTGAGGATGGATCCAACATAGGTTGGTTTAGTGAAAACAAGAATTTTAGTATTATGAAGGGCTGCATATAATACACCTTTGTAAGTATTTAATCACTAAAGGAGATCAATAATAGAAACTATATCTGGGGGTGCTAGCCTGAGTAGTAAATCTATGTCCCTAGGTGTAATCAATCTACCTATCTTCAAAAACTTGGGTGATAGCATGGACCACATGATCTACTATAGGCATAAAGCTAGCAGTAGGTGCGGGATAAGAGCTAGATGTACCAAGTTTGAAGGAAGGAGGGATGGATGTAACCTATTGTGTTTGTTTTTTCTAATAATGATATGGAGATACTCAAAAATAGCTAATGAGTTATATGTATTGAGGTATACGGCATTAATGTGGAGTCAAATGCATGTAATTTGAGTGATAATTTGTGCAAAGATATACTTATAAAGAGTATTCCATAGGCAAGATATCAAGTAAGAGATAGAAAATGTCACATTTTGTATTAAGACTTAGAAAATTTTAATATGCAACATAACATTTGTATGTGTTGAACATAATGAATATAAAGACTTTTCCATATGACAAATAGAGAGTAAAGGAGAGATAACATGATTTTGTCCCTAAATGCATAAAGAGCTTTGAGTTGTAACATAATATGGATAACATGTTTAGAATGATAAACTTGAAGAATTGTGCATATGAGAGATAGAGAGTATGCAAAAGTCATATAAAAATCTTGTGTTATTTTAGTCATAAATTTTTTAATATCATCCCTTATTATGAAGAATAAGCATTAAATGCAAAGAATGAAACTTTGTACTAACATATGATAAACTTCATCATTCATGTACATGATAGGGCCTATTATTGTTTTCTTATAATTTTCAAATAATTTAATAAAAGATTGTACATAAATGAGCATCATTTTTGTAATTTGGCTATGGATGTAAGATGATACCTCAAAACGTAAAGAGGATCTAGTATATGTAACTAGGGATTTTGAATGAATTTTTAAAATTAATGTAATAATTTTAAAAAATTATACACAATTTGTAGAATTTTGCTTGAAAAATGTAGGAAAAGTAAAAAAATATTTCAAAAATTAGTAATATATTTTTCCTAGTGTTTGGAATGTGTTTGTATGCAAAAGGGACCTAGTATGTGCAAACTAGGGTTTTAGCAAAATATGTGATATTTTTAAAATTAAATTGTAGATTTGTGATTTTTAAATGCAGGAAAAATAAAAAAATTATGGAAAAAAAATATAAATAACTATCCCTATGGTTTCTAGGGTTTTTGTGTGAAATTCAAAGTAAGTTGGGTTCACCAAATGTTTTATTATTTTTATAATAATGGGTTTTATTCCTAATTAAATAAATAGGTCTAAGAAAAGTAAATAAATAAATAATATGTAGTAATTAAGATACTAATTTGTGTAAATATATTTTTATTTTTTCCTTTTCTAAATGTAGTAATAAATAAGAGAAATCTAACTTAGGTTATTCTGAATAATCTACATTGAGATAGGGTCTGATAATAGAGTAACAAGAATGGGAAAATTTCAAAAAAATGGATCTTGAGGTTTGTTTTGAGATTATATAGGAGCATCAAAGTGGGAAACCCTACTATCTAATTCTATATTCCTTTTCTAATGCTATTTTCCATGTTGTATGAGATTTTTGAGTGTTGTTTGGCAAGCTTGTATTACCCTGCCAGTGAAATATCTAAGCCTGGAAGCTTATGGAGCTCATTGTGTGTCTATTTTTAATATTTAAATATCTATGAGATATTTGTTATTGAACTTAATTGGAAACTTGAAAATAATATAGAATGGGTT
This sequence comes from Torreya grandis, assembly GCA_037957365.1. Taxonomy (NCBI): domain Eukaryota; kingdom Viridiplantae; phylum Streptophyta; class Pinopsida; order Cupressales; family Taxaceae; genus Torreya; species Torreya grandis. The sequence goes on from JARHVA010003688.1 coordinate 543,536, forward strand.
AGTGTGTAAAGGATACAATGGATGTACTTCACACCCTATGTGTGGGCACATTGCCTACTACCAATACTCTGAGGTGGGATCAAGCTAATTTAGTTCTCCCATTGAAGTGCTTGGTGAAACTATATATAATAAATGTAACTAGATGTGAGACTATATGTAATTTTGATGGATAGAGATTTATGCAAAGGTTTGAATGAGCCTAAAATTATTTTGGAAGGTTGTATGCAGAAAATAGGGAAGAGTGCTTGAGTGTACTTGGCTTAATTTTCTCTTTTAAATGAGTGTCAACCCTTCTAAATGGATTTTGAATGGAATTTTATAGGGAAATTAATGATCATGGGTTAAATGAATTCATGTTAGGATGACAATAAAAAGGATAAGGATCCAAAATAAGCTAACCACTAGGACTAATTTTGTACTTGGACAATAATGGCAAAATCAGGACACCTTGGGTTTCAACACTCCTATCTAAGTTGGGCATTATTTTCCAAAGGGACCTAAGGGGATGGATCTAGGACTATAATAGATGATTTAGTATATAAGGGTTATGTTTGAAAGGTTGTGGATGATTGGGAATCAGTGAAAGAATAACCTAGAAGGGTTGTGTAAGCAAGTAGGAAGACCTATGGATTAGGTGTCATTAGCCATGCTTAAGTCATCTAGTTTCACATTTTATATGATTGGAGTATCATCTCAAAATAAAATTAACATGGGGTAAGCACCACATAACTTTACACAAACCATTTTTTCCTTCCACTACCTATCTGACCCCTATAGGTTAGCAGCTCCATGTTTGAGGGGTACTTGTAGGTGGCCATGGGATGAACAAGAGTTCCACCTCAACCCTTTCTTGATGCCTTTAATTCCACTTTCCCTCCTTATACTAGTTTACCCACTTATTTCATGGAGTTATGTTTAATATTGTCCATCAAGACATCAAAAATATATTTACTCATAGACTCTTATAGACACAACTAAAGTTTTTTAGTGCTTTTAAGGAAAATTTGAGGTATTCAAATTTCATCATCCACTAATCGCCTTGAACCCGTTCTTGGCATAGTAATTTTTTATACCAAGGGATATAAGATTAATATATCTAAATGTCTCAAATTCATTTCAACCATGTTATATTCTAATCATAAAAGACCCTTTGACCTTTGTTTAGTAATTTTAGGGACTATGTGTCAAGTTTCAGTCATTTTCATGTTTTGAAGGTTTCCTTACTTGATGTTGACATCCAACCTTTCAAAAAAGGATTTTCATGAGTATTATTTACACTAGGACCTTTAAAAAAATTCATCATAAATGATATCACCTTAGAATGACTCTTTCAATCCTCTACCAAGTCACCTGTAGGTGTGTGTTGACTATATATAGGTAGAAGGTGTGAGATGGAGCAAGAGTAGGTTGATGGATTGCTCCAAAACAAATTAAAATATAGATAAAATCTAAAAATTAATTATTTACACTAAGGAAACTTATAATAAGTTTAAAAACATCCTCATCACATGAAAATAACTTACAAACATATGCAGTAGAATTGGCAACAAGTTGAAAGACTGATCTAGCATAGTGTAGACATGGGTTCCTTATAAAACTATAGGGTTGTGAGACCAAAATTTTTGAATAGGTGTTACGTATTATTTGAAACATAAAAAAACCATATTATTATCATATTTAAGCTATTATAGAAGACATAGCCTTCTACAAATAGTGGAAATCACTACCATTCCACCTAAGACAACAATCTAAAAATTAGACAAAAAAGCTCATGAGATCTTTCTAGAATATAAAAATAATCATGGAAATAATTAGGATAGGGAGTGAAAATAATTTGGAACTCATCTCAATAGCTATATTGTATAGAATCCTCCAAAAAAGACCAAAAATTGAAGGGTGCATAGATGAGCAAGTAGGTTTGTAAAATCCACTTCAAATGGATGGTTCATGAAGCAAAGGAAACCATTAATAAAAATTGTTATATTTAAATTAATGTATATATTTTTATAATATTACCCTAGAAGAATTTTTCTTGAAACCCCCTGTGCTAGTTGTATCAAGTAAAAACCTATAAATCACTTTTGCATGTCTAGAAAGGTGAAAATAGAACAAAATGGTTTGGGATGAAAAATGACATTTACAAAGAAAACCAAAAGTATAAGTGAGTATTATAGAGATTAATAGACACTTAATAATAATTTAACATGTAGCACACTTTCTAAAGAGGTCGTACAAGTGCCAAACTCACTCTCTTCTTCAAGAAAACTACCTTTCTTTGAGTAACCTAGAAAGTTTTAGTTATTGATAATTACTATAGACCTTCTAAGACATAGGGCATGTGAAAAAAGTCTTTTACACTCTCACATTTCCCAATAAACTTGTAAAGATCATTAATGCACTATTTTAACCCTTAAAATGCCCCAAAATGATAAATGGATGTAGAAACTAATTGACCAAAGCTAGTACAACATTAATTGACATCAAATGACCTATAAAACATCTCATGACAATAAATTATACTCCATTATAGGCTTGAAAATAGTTTTTTTACTAGCGTTACCCTGATTTGACTAAAAAGTTGAATTTGTTCAATAGTTAGACTTCCACTCCAAACTTAACTATCAACATCATAACACAATAGATGACATGCATAAAAAACCTATCAGCATCTAGGTGAGAATTGGACCTAAAAAGGGGATACTACACCACTTGTGCATATAAAAACAAGAATTACACAATATATACTGATCATGAAGAAGCTGAAACATTATATTCATCAGTCTAATAGGTTCATCATGTACAAAACTAGACATAGTTTCCTCATACCTATGTGAGGGATACAAATCAAGGCCTTAAGGCTTAAATATATAGTAGAATTAAGAGACAAAGAGAGGTAAATGGAATGTATTTACATATTATGGGTTATGTATTACCACAATCCACTCCAATATTAGTTAAAAAGAGTTAAAATAGTCTTCATAAGTTCTTCTTCATGTGTTGGTAGCTTTCAATGTGCCCCTTGGGCACAAAGGTAGAGTGGTCGAGGTTGATTCATGCCTATTTGACCCCATTTATGGCATTAAAATTACTAATAAAGGTAAATCACTATTATTCTGGTAGTTAAATAGTATAATTTAGGTGTAATTAGCCTTCATGAGGTGTTGATCATCCCATTAGTCCTTGTGCATGTTGACCAATCTTGAAACTACCTCTGTATCCATTATGATCATGGAAAGTGTAAATTCCTTCCTTCAAGGAATATTTTAAATTTGGTAATTATCCTATATTCAAACCTATAATGGTCCTTCTACACTAAACTTCATCTCTTATAGTTGACCAAGTAGGTTTACTAGGCATATTAAGCTTAGATACTTGATTAGTTATGTTTGGTGGCATTGAAATATTTTATTAGATATTGGGAATATGTGATTTTTATGTCTAGAAAAACATCATGTACCATGACATATGCCTTTATGAGCAAAATACACCTACAAAATTACCAAACTAGGTGACTAGGTCACCTTTTCTTTCACATCTATAGACTAGTTATTTGGAGGATACTTCCAAAGGCATTTTAAAGCATATATTTTGACATATTAATAATTTATAAGGTTAAATAAGTTTTAAACCACCACCTCTAATTAATATAAACACCTCAAACCACCTTTTAATTTTTTATACTCAATTCCATGAAAAAAGTATTATTCTCCAATAAATCTATGCAGTGTTTATATAGACCAAACCATGATCAGGGTATCATTTGAGTGGAATATATGTTTCAAGTTTTTTTTATGTCATTTTAGGGTGTTTTATTTCAAAAATATTCACTTTCCCCAAGTTGGGTCATTACTAGGGTTTAAGAAGGATTTTGGATGTCTACCATCTTAATGATGGTTCATAAATATTAGACCTCCAATCCTAAAATTAAGGTCATGGACATTTATTACATATAATCCCCTATTTTTTTTTATATATTTACGTCCCATGCATCTTGTGTGTGTAGATACAAATAGAAGATGGTGGACTTTTCACTACTTACAAGCCTTATATATAGGTATATAATCTTAACAATCATTCATAAAGTTGGTCTCTAAAATCCACTCACTATTTCATAGATTTTAATCCCAAAGGAGTGAAAAAATTACCCTATGATTATTTTACTTTAGTCCCTCTACCATGAAATATCTAAGCATTTTAATAGGCAACTTGAGCTGGTTTCCTGGACTATGGTACTTGAATTAGGTTTAAAGACCCAATTTGACCCTTCATCGCTTTCCCCTATTTTAAATCACCTTATTAGTACATGTAACCACATATTATACATTTACCTAGTAGCTTATGTTCTTTGGAGGGTTTCAATATGCCCCAAAGTGGTGGTGGGGTTTGAGGCCTAGAACATGGCTTTTGGACTAATGGCTTATATTGAGTCTTAAAGCCTTGATTCCTTTGATGGTGGTCACTAATGTTTTAGTTTCTCCCTTATGTCACCATTTATTTTTTTTTCCATCTACTATAACTTCCTTTGTCTTCTCAAATTCTACGCTACCTCCATTCTCATAAGTCTTCCTATAGGTCTTTACCATGGCTACCAAGCCTAAGTGCTTAGCAATGGTATGGTGTCTGAGTAGGATCTTCCTCCTTTTTATCATGTTTATGAGAATATTAAATCATATAACATGTATTTATATTTTTTTTGATGTTCCTTGGACTAATTCCTCCCTCACTTTATTCTTTGCTTCTATTCATCTCTTACCCTAGTGTTTTTTGGCAATCAAGCTTGTGTAGTCCTAGTGGATCACTTCAATCCCCTCTTCACCTCAATTAAGAGTATAAAAATTCAAGAATAATTGTCATTTTTTTCCTTACTTATATTTAGTTTATTTTAACCTTCCATCATCCCTAAAATAATTAAAAGTCTCTAATTTAAGCACACACCTATTTATGCCCTTTTAAGCCTAATAGGCCTTAAAGCTCTTTTGTCCATATTAATTAAACTAAATAATCTACTTATAGGTTAAGATTATTAAAAGGAAAACTCATATACCCTTATTCACCCTTGAATTAATTTCCTCTATATAGTTTCACACTTATACCATTCCACTAGTGACCTTTCCTATAGGTATCGTACCCCATCTAGGCTATGAGAGTATATTCCCTCCTATTGTAGGACTTTGGGGTTAGTTTGAGAAGTATTTCATGAATCACATGACCCCCATCTACACATACCTTCTAAATTTATTATCCCATTTTCAACTCAATCATTTGGTTTTTGAATATATGTAGAATATAGTAATTAGATATTGTCTATGTAAGGACTAAGGGGTGAGATTTCTCTTTTAGGGTTATCCACCCAATTCACAATAGAACTCTTTATTAAGTTATGGGGTTTATATCCCACTAAACTCCACATACCTTCAAGGTCCTTTGAAATGGTCTTTTGATCTCATCTTGACCTTCATCTTCAGTCAAGCTTGTAAGTGGTCCTGTTAGCGATCCAAATAACACCCTATTTGAAGGCTTGGTAGATTTGGCTTTAAAACCATCACACTTAGACTAACATTAGAATGATCTGAGTTGTGTGACACTTAAACTTTGATCAGACCTCTATATTCTAGTGAGGATAGATCTTCTGATGTATCACTCTACACTACTTAATAAGCTACTAAATGATGGGATGAAAAGGGAGAGAAGGAAACTGAAAGGGAAATCTTACTCTACTATTGGTGATACACCTATATTTCTGATTCATCCACTCAAATTGATCTTATAAAACACTAATTAGATAATAAAATATTGAATCTAAAATTCCAATTGAATCATATGCATTAAAATTTCATGAATAGGTTTTATTAGTTAATATAAGCTTGAAGGAAATGGTGGAATATGCCTGATTCAAGGCACTAACCAACTAATCTTTATCCACTGTTAGCTTAATCAAATGACATTAAACACTAAACATGACTTGAATAATATCATACCAATATCTAGGTGACATCAAGAATTGACAAGGGAGATATTTATACCACATAGGTAAATCAAATTGATATTAACACACTATATTAGACTAATAGAAATTTGAAACAATATTTTATTTCTCTAAAACGGTTACAAAACTCAAATTTTGGTAGAGTCTGGTCTTGCCAAAAGATGGATCCCCCAAAAAATATGGATAAAAAGCCAACATATATAGAAAATAAAATCAATATACAAGATAGGAGTTGAAAAATAAGAGGACATTAACTAGATGTGAACTCTAGTCAATTTTTGAGCTCAAATTAATTATAATATTCTTTAAATATCTCCTTCATGCAAGAAACTTTATTTTTGGAGTTAAAAAAGTGGTGGGCTGATGTTTATTTCAAATAAAGTAATAATTCATGAAAATAAATGCCATTCCTCAATATTAAATTCATTTTATAATATTAAACAAAGTCTTCAATTCTTCAAGTCTTCAAAAATTTGCATGGCCTTTACTTTTGGCATAGAATTGGAGGTGGTGGGCCCATGTTGACTTATCAACCTTAATTGAAATAAAATAATCACATAATTTGGAATATAAATATATATTTAAAGTGTGTTTAAGTTCTTTAATGTCCTTATATTTCATGATAAGCATGGGATATGCATGAAACTAGTCAAACTAGTCAATCGAAGAGATGTGGACTCAAAGACTTGTCAACTTCCACTTGAACTCAAAATGCATGAAGTGTAACTTGTGGATTGAGTAATTAATAATATTTACACATAAAAATCAGATATTACATGTGTTATACTCCATTTTAACTTCAATATAAATATTTTAACACCCAAATTCATTTATTTGATTGATAAGATGGCCTATTAAGCCAACTTCTATCACTTCGAAGCTTCTTGGAATATTAAAATAAAAAATATATAGTTATTTATTCATTTTTATATATTTAAAATCACATTTATATACATTAAAAACTCACACAATGTTTATAAACAACCAAAATCTTGAATTTTGCTCTTGGAGGCTTCATCTTGCTCAAGCTTGCTTTCTTCTTGACTGTGTTTTGAGAGGCTTAGGTTTGTGCAAAAATAAAAATCACCTCAAATTTTAAAATGGAATTTAAGTTTTTATGAATTATTAATCAAACTCATTATTATGATAAACACCAAATTTGGAGTCAAAAATTCATATATAGATTCTAGAAACCTCAAATTTCTTCAAACAATGCCCCCTTTTCAATGGAATCTGTGCATACTTGAATGTATTTTTACATATTTTTAGAGTTGATTCAATTTTTAATTGGTATTTTATAGATAAAATTAATATTAAATTATTTAAATGGTCCATTTAAACCTGGTTTTCCATTAAAAACCTTTAAAAATGCAAAATTTCTCATGTTAAACTAGGCCCTTTTAGAAGCTTAGAAGCACCAAGATTTACCAAATAATGGATATTTTTGAAAAATTTATGTATGAAACCTGATTTAAAACATTAATAATTGAGGAAATGATTAAAAATATCCACAAATTTAATCTTTAAAAAATCCTTTTCCTTTCCAACCTTGCACTCTTCTTGGAAGCATGTTAATTTGCATATTTGATTAGCTATTTTTCCTTGCTTTGTTAGACCATTAAATGTATGAATAATATCTTAGGGATGATATGGAGAGATATATAAATTCCCAAATATTATATAAAAACATTAAATTTTATGAAACCCTTCCCAGGTGAGGAGAAATTAAGAAAAACCCATTGCCTTTCTGGTTGTAATGCTACAAAAATTAGCCTATCTTAAACCTAATGGTACATGAGCATGGAAAACACAATTTTAAAACTAAATAATCCATGATAAATACTTATTATTCTAGTTTTAACACCCAATAATTCATATTTTTACCATTCTCGATCTGATCGTACCATCATAAAACCTGCAAGCAAGTCACCATGTGAAAATTAGGAGGAGTGCCTGTATGAAATAGTTTTGGCAATTTACTGCATCCAAATGCCATGAAACGTATGATAAATATTTTTAATGAAATTTTATTTATTTTACCTACCATTTATGTATAAAATCCATACTTATATGTAATTCTCTTCTTGAAAGTGAAGAAAATATCTTATTTTTGGCTTTTTAAAAATAATTCAAGATTTCACCTCCAAGATAATGCATGATATGGATTTCCATGAATCTCCTGCATGATTAGACATTAAAATTAAAATTTTACATGATTTTAGGTTAATTTTGGCATGTGGGTCCAAAATAAGTCTTTTTAGTTTAAAAATACATTAAATTACCTTTTTAAGCCATGAAATTTTAGGATAAGTCTAAAGTTATATTTTTTAATACAAGTAAATGTATTTGAAATTATTTAATGATATTTTAAGAGAAATTTTACATTTTAAAGACTAAAAAATGAGTTTTTAGACCTAAAAATATTGATTTGATTAGCTTTCAGAGGCTATTGATGGTTTTTGAAAATTTTGAATTATAGGGGTTAGAATTTGACCTTGATAGGCCAAATTACCATCATTTTTAGTCACTCGTAGGGGTTAATCAGCCTACTAGTCAAAAGAACTCATTGGTTTTCATCGGTAAATAGACTTTTTTAGGCTTTTTAATACCTTTTCTAACTAACATAAAAAGATTGAATGAAAACACAACTAAACTAGAAAGCAGAGACAACTAACCTATATAAAATAGGGAAACAATGAAAGAGAATAAGATTGTTTCTTGTGCTACTCACTTATTATCATAAATCAATCATATCAAAACTAACTTTAATTAGGATTATTTCCTCTAGGATCAAATGGAAATTTATTTGATGCACCATAGATCCTTTAAATGCATTTATCATATCTTAATGACATCTTCTTGCAGATAGGAGCACTTATGTGTTCATGTCTTTTGGAGGATTTCATTATGATTCCAACCTCCATTCTTAGGTGCATGGATTAAATATATGGATCGAACACCTAATCATCTTCCTACCATTTTTTTATTTATTGCATCAATAATTCTATCTCTAACTTATTGATAGGCTGGTCATGATTTATCTCATTCTCATTCAATGCTTATACTGGCAAATCAATTGGTATGGTTAGATTGGTATCTTTATTATGATACATTTTAAGTAGTGGCTCAATGAGATATTTAACCTCTTAGCATGGATTTAAACATGGATGGCTGTAATATTTCATGAATTTCTTCTTGATGAACAGTTGCAATAGTACTCTTTACAAAACATTCTTGAATCTCTACTTAGGGTAGAGATGGACTATCAAACTTTGTACAAAAACTCTCCAAGTCATCCCAAAAGGCCTCTTCATCATGATAAATTGAAAGGACATGAAATTAATTAGTATTATTACCATTTAAAACATATTAATCACATATTTATACCTTTTGGATGGATTCATGTGAAGGTTCTAGATCTGTTGCACTTGATTAATCTTTATCTTCTATAGAGAATGGCATCTCATCTATCCACTCAAGCTCCAACTCATCTTGATTTTAGATATCTAAAATAACATTGCCTTCTTGAAGCTCCAAAACATTGGTGAAATCCTTAGATGAATTTTGCTCTATGTCATCATAAAAATCTACTATCTTAAGCTCTTCAATTTCATTCAAGAAATCATGGTATAACTGCTGCCAATGATCATCTTCTTTAGGAATATTCTCCATCTCAGCAATGAATCTATGTGAGTGTCATTCATGGCTTCCTTCTAAAGAAATATTTGTTCATACTCTATCTATCTCAGCTACTACAAGCTCTTGAGAAACATCTTACAACTCCTCTTCTTTAAATGCATCTTCATTATTTTCTTCACTAAGGAGAGGTTCATTCTCCAAGAGTGTCATGGTCGACCCAAGAGATGAGATAGATCCAATGGTTGTGCCATAGATGTTTGATTTTTCTCTTGAGACTGTTGAAACCAAAAAACTATCACCTCTTATTTTTACATATTTCCTTGAATGTATTTCCATAAAGGAAAGGATTTGGGACCTTGTGGAGGGAGGGGTGAGGTTTGAATGTCAATAATGACTTCAGGGTTTATTTTATCATTTGGGCTTATGTTTGGTTGTTGTATTTGATTCCAAGTTTGAAAATTGGGCTTATGAGACTCTAGAATTGAAAGTATTGTAGCTTGAGGCATGATTGGGATATTTTATTACTAAGATGGACTTGGAATCAATAGATATTGATATGGGGTAGCAAGAGGTATTCATCTTTGAGGCTGAGATTACTTATCTAATAACTCTTGTTTGTTGGGTAATATCTCCTCAGTAATCGTTTGGCTTACCCTCTCCATTTCCTCTAACTCATCATGAAAATTTAGAGATTTTTTGAAGGGTGGCTGATCTTAGAATGGGTATTGATCTTTTGGATGAGGATGAGATGCATATGGATCATAAGGATCATATTGTGATGGTATATAAGACTATTGATAATTGGAAGAATGACCATAATCTGCTCTATAGATTACAATAGCCTATAGGAAGATACATGAAAATAACTAAATTTATGAACAAGAATATGCTCTTTATATTGAGATTTACGTGAAAAGAGTGTTGAAATTGGCTTTAAGGATGAAATTTTTGCAAAATTGTATTCCAATAGCTAAACTTAGGCCCCATCAGGCATGCTAGAACAATTATTGATCTAGATAGAACACTGTTTGAAGGCTTGGTAGATTTGGCTTTAAAACCTTCACACTTGGACTAACATTAGAATGATCTAAGTTGTGGGACACCTAAACTCAGATTAGACCTCTAGATTTTGGTGAGGCTAGCTCTTATGATGTATCACTCTACACTACTTACTAAACCACTAAATGTTGGGATGAAAAGGGAGAGAAGGAAACTAAAAGGGAAATCCTACTCTAATCTTGGTGATACACTTGTATTGCTAGTTCATCTACTCAAATTGAGCTTTTAAAACACTAATTGAATAAGTAAATATTTAATCTATAATTCCAATTGACTCCTATGCATTAATATTTCATGAATAGGTTTTACTAGCTAATATAAGGTTGAGGGAAATGGTGGAATACGCATAATTCAAGGCACTAACCAGCTAATTTTTATCCACTATCAGATTTTAAAAATGACATTAAACACTAAACATAGCCTACATAATATCATACCAATAGATAAGTGACATCAAGACTTGACAAGGAAGATATTTTCACCACATATGCAAATCAAATTGATATTAACACACTATACTAGAGTAATGTAAATCTAAAACATCTTTTATTTATCTTAAAAGGTTAAAAAACTCAAATTTTGCTAGAGTCTAGTCTTGCCAAAAGATGAATCCCCCCAAAAATATTTCTAAAAAGCCTACATATGTGTGTGTGTGTGTCTATATATATATATATATATATATATATAATAAAAGAAATATCCAAGATTGGAGTTGAAAAATAAGAGGATATTAACTGGATGTGAACTCTAGTCAATTTTTTAGTTTAAATTAATTACAATATTCTTTAAATATCTCCTTTCTTTATCTTACAAGAAACCATATTTTTGGAGTTACAAAAGTGATGAGAACATGTTGATTTCAAATCAAGTCATCATGCATGAAAATCCATGGCATTCCTCAATAATAAATTAATTTTATAATATTAAACAAAGCCTTCAATTCTTCAAGTCTTCAAAAATTTGCATGGCCTTTTCTTTTGACATAGAATTGGAGGTGGTGAACCCATGTTAACTTATAAACATTACTTTCATGAAAATAAAACCATAATTTTTAATATAAATCCATAGTTATAGTTATTTTAAGTTCCTCAATTTCCTTATCTTGCATGAAAAGCATGGGATATGAATCAAATTAGTCAAACTAGTCAACTGAAGAGATGTGGACTCAAAGACTAGTCAACTTTCACTTGAACTCAACTTGCATGAAATGGCACTAGTGGATTGAGTTAATAATATTATTTACACATAAAAAAATAGATATTTAATGTGGTAAACTCCATTTTAACTCTAAGATAAATATTTTATCACCTAAATTCATTTATTTGATTGATAAGATGGCATGTTAAGCCAACTTCTGTCACTTAGAAGCTTCTTAGAATCTTTAAAAAAGTAAGAGATAGTTATTTATTCATTTTTAAATATTTTAAAACACCATTATATACCTTTAAAACTTATAAAATGGTTATAAATAGCTAAAATCTTGAATTTTGCTCTTGGAGGCTTCATCTTGCTCAAGCTTGCTTTCTTCTTGACTGTGTTTTAAGAGGCTTGGGTATATGTAAAAATAGAAAACACATAAAGTTTTACAATGGAATTTAAATTATTATTTATTATTACTCAATTCATGATGATTATACGCACCAAATTTTAAGTAAAAACTCCATATATAGATGCCAAAAACCTCAAATTTCCTCAAAACATTCCCCCTTTTCAATGGAATCTATGCATACTTGAATGTATTCTTGCATATTTTTTGAGTTTATTTCATGATAAATGGATGTTTTATAGATAAAATTAATATTAAATTATTTAAATGGTCCATTTAATCCTAATTTTCCATTTAAAAACCTTAAAAAATGCAAAATTTCCTTAAACTATGCTAAACTAGGCCCTTTTGGAAGCTTGGAAGCACCAAGATTTGCCAAATAATGGATATTTTGGGAAAATTTATTTTGGAAAAATTATTTAAAATATTAAAACATGGAAGAAATTATTAAAAATATCCAAAAATGGAATCTTGAAAAAATCTTTTTCTCTCTCCAACACTACACTCTTCTTGAAAGCATGTTAATTTGCATATTTCACTAGTTGTTTTACCTTGCTCTATTATAACATTAAATGTATGAATAATATTTGAAGGATTACATGTAGATATATATTAAACCAATATTCTAAAACAACTTTATATTTCATGAAACCCTTCCAAGGTGAGGAGAAATTGAGAAAAACCCATTGCCTTTTCAGTTGTAATACTACATAAATTAGCCTATCTTAAACCTAATGGTACATGAGCAATGAAAATAAAACTTAAAAATAAGCTAATACATGATAAATCCCAATGATTCTATTTTTTACACCCAAAAATTTAGATTCATACAATTCTCCATCTGACCGTACCATCATCAAACCTGTAAGCATGTCATTAGGTGCAAACTAGGAAGAGTGCCTATATGAAATGGTTTTTGCCATTTTATGCATACAAATTTCATGAAACTTATGATAAATATTTTTCATGAACTTTTATTTATTTTTTATACCACTTATGTAAAAATTCCATATTAATCTCTACTTATCTTCTTGAAAGTGAAAAAAACAGCTTATTTTTGGCTTTTTAAAAAGAATTCAAGATTTCACCTCCAAGATAATGCATTATATGGATTTACATGAATATATTGAATTATTATACAATAAAATTAAACTTTTAGACACTTTTTAGGTTAATTTTGGCATGTGTGGGTCCAAAACAAGTCTTTTTAACTTAAAAATACATTAAATTACCTTTGTAAGCCATGAAATTTTAGGATAAGGCCAAAGTTATATTTTTGAATATAATTAAAGGTATTTTTAATAATTTAATGAAATTTTGAGATAAATATTAGATTTAAAATACCAAAAATATGACTTTTTATACTTAAAAATATTGATTGGATTAGCTTGCAGAGGCTATTGATGATTTCTAAAAATTTGAATTGCAGGGGTTGGAATTTGACCTTTGCAGGCCAAATTACCAAGAGTTCTCACTAGGTTTATTAAAATTTAATATGTGGTTAGTATTTATTTATTAAAACCTAACTTCCTTATCCTCATTGGAACTTTTCTATACCCTTCTTACTTCTTATCAAATGTATTCATATTTTAAACAACCATTTAGGACTCATAGATTCTATGAACTCTATGTTTAGGCCTATACATGTAACCTCTTTGGCCTAATAGGAATAATTAGGTCATGAGGTCTTCCTACTCATCTCAATTAATCAAGATGTTCTACCAATATTAGGATACTTGAGAAACAAATCACATTCTTAAAGACAAGCCTTACTTTCACCATTATGTAGGCTTCTATATACTTTAGCCTAATTATAGCTATATGTTTGGTTATAACTAAGACTAATTAGGACATATAGGCTCTTTCATTATTAAAATAACCAAGATTTTGGACATATATATTGAGGATATTTTATAATACCATTCAAATACTATGTACTCCTCCACCATCATCTTCATGTAAGTTTGGTCACATTTATTTACTCTAACTATAGGTGGCAGACTTGCTTCTTGACAATGTAACCTCCAATTAAGGCTTGATTTGATGATAAATTGACTCTTCCATCTCATAAATACTCCTTTGTCTTTGTATCTCCTTAGGTGTTTCAATTTTCCAATGCATCTCAAACCAACAATGACCACCCTAATTGTCTAATCCACCTTCAAAGGTTTGTAATGGCTATGAGAGTTTTATCTTGCATAATGGTTGAAGATGAAGGTTTGATATTTTTTTACCTTTTTTCTAATATCCACACATATTTTATATGATCCTATGACTCTCATTAAGATCTCTTAGCCTTGTATAATCTTACCTAATCAACATTTCATCTTCCCTAGCATGCACAAAGTCCTAGAGATGCTTAGGTGAGTGTTGTCTAGATTATGTTAGCCTCTTTTGGATTGAGTTAAAGACATTTATATTTATTTATCATACCTTCCAATATAACATGTATTTTATAGCTTCTTGATTTATCATTGAATTTTATCAAATCTCTATATCTCATTCCAATAGTGACTGCCCTATTTGTTTAGTCTACTCTAAAGGTTTGTAGTGACTGAGTGACGAATTCCATTATAGAATAGGGTGAGGATAGAGATGGTTAGGTTATATTTACATGATAAATATGGTATAAAAATATATATACTATATAAAATATGTTGCTTAAGTATATGTCTCGTATAGATCTTAAAAAACTCTCTACAGGTATTCTTTTTCTATGTACAAAGGAAGTTACTAAATGTTCAAGATAGCCACCTTAGAATATGACTTGAAGGCAATATTTTTACTTTATGGTGGATCATATGAATTCTTATGTAATTTATATGAGGATAAAACGGACTCAAGGGAATCATGACCAAAACTAAATCACCATCAAGCACCTCCACTTTATGCACCAATATTCTACAACATTAGGAACTTGTCTGTAGTCTGTAAATGGATGAGACATGAAGTGTTTATTAATATCACACCATCACATGTGTGAATCATGGATGGAGAGTGATATGGATATTATTTTAGGACTTATTTAATACACATAAATCATTGGTTCTCAAAAACACTCCATAGATAAACCAAAACCATTACATTTCTAACCCCTGCATAGGTGAAGAAGCTCACTAGAGTACCCAAATTATTATCATTAATTCATAGAGTATGGATAATTTATATTCAAAAAAATTACATGAATAATAATATCAACTTATCCACTTCTTATCCCCAAATATTCATATCTTGAACTTATTTATCTTATATGGAATGAGTAAAAAACTTAAAAACTTTTATAGACTACCAAGGAGCTTGGTAGAATGGAGAGGTTATTTTTTGAAATATTTTACATTATATAATAATGAAAATTATCCTAGAAATCTGATATGATATCATATATAATATATGACCCCACTATGTACGGACCTAACCATACAATTTTGTGCAACCAATAAAAAATAGTTTAAAACTCTCTTTTTCCTATGTTTTCTTCATGTTTCTAACCTTGAACCACCATTTGAGGGGAGAGGTAGGGAAAACATGCATTAATTGACATTTAAAACTAATGTTATAGTTTTAGGGAAGATGAAGAGGCATATTTTATCATGTGTGGGGTCCATTTGGCTAGTGTGAGGTGGATTTGACTACAAGATAGACATTTTAAAGCTCTAAAACAACTAGTAATGATTTGGGGACTCTTTTAAGGCCTTTATTAAATAATGAGAAACCTGAAATATTACCACTTTCCAAATATTTTATTTTTAATTTTACCAACATGAGGTGTTTGAAGGGTTATCAATGACATTTTAAGGGTGAATTAAGGTTAGAAATGGGTTTGGATAAATGTATCATGAGTAATGACCTTAAACACATCATTTACTTCAAACAATGTTTATACACCATTACACCCCATTAGTAAAGTTTTCCATTGTTGAAATGGCATAGAATAAGCCTAAAAATATAAGGATTAGCAATCTCATTTTCTCCAAATAACATTGATATTTTCTAAATGAGATTAATCCTACCAAATGTTATGTATACCACACTTATAAACCTCCAAAGCACATTGACACTCTCATGATCCCTAAATGGTCACTATGACCATTGCCACATCACTAATAGACCTTAACATATCTATGACATATGAATATATTTGTAGAAAAATCTAACATAATTTGATAACTTAATAAATGATAACAATGTTCGAACTGAGACAAACTAAGACATCACCTATGCAGGAGATCACCATGTGTAAACCTGGCTAGGTGATATGAAATTTTTTTGGTTACAAGGGTTGTATTTTGGCTTGGGAGGCCAAATTTACAATAAATACTTTAGTTATAATCATATTTATTAATTAACATAATAATTTATTATTTGATAGTTAAATACATCTAGAATAGTATGAACAAAAAATACAACTAACCCACTTTTTAAGTTTGATATATTTAACTTTCCAGAAGAATTTAATAGTTTAAAATATAAGATTGATTTCATATTTCATATGCAAAGTGAATGGAAAAATAGTAAACTGAAATCATTTAATCTTATAGCTAATCATATATTTATAGCCTTTATTATTTTCAACATTCAAAATCATGTATAAATATACAACCACTATAGTATTTAATAATAAATGTAAAAATGTTAAATTTTATCCTTTTATATAGGAATAAACATAATTTGAATTACAATAGTACATTTCAGCCTCATAAGATATCTCAATTATGAATACACTATCCATGAGTATGTTTCTAGAATGGTTGATAATCTAAAGAGAGAGAGCATCATCAGGGAATTTTTATTCCAACCATAGATCATTAGTCTCACACACACCTCCCCATTTGGATTTACCCTTCACTTATTGGAGGGATAGATAAATTATTGTAGATATCAATAATTCAACTAGAAATTATGTGTAGTACAATCACTAATACATGTAGCAGTTACATAGACCATGGAAAATAATTTTGTCTCTAATATGACATCATGCATACATAAATAAACTTTAAATTATAGTGGAATGAAAATTTTATCATATATAAAATTAATTTGGCCAAAAAATTTTCATTATATATTTCAAATCACTCATGGATCTGACTCATTTCCACACACAGACTCTCTGGTAGTTAATCATAAAGAATCTAATGATATTAGATGATAGGTATATAAATTACAAGGCACAAACCTATAATGAAAATAATCAATTATCATAGGAAATTATATTATTTTATATCCTTATAAACTATCTACAAGACATATTAATAATGTATTTACAACATACAACACAAATTTTCATGTGAATATACAATATAATTTAAAAACCCATATTTCACATAAAGTCACTTTACATTTTCATATTGAGGATGTGTAAGTTTATATATATTATAGAAATTATTATCTCCTAATTATATCATATTTAATTTTATATATTAAGGAATTTCAATTAAAAACTACATTATACTCTACTCCATTGAATACAATATCTTATATTTACATAAAATTATCTAAAATTATACAAAAGGTTAAAATGATCAAATAGAATTTTATAATCGCATGAATCACTTCAAAATAGGATTATTTACTAGTTTTGAGATAGATTATTATTATAAATATCTCATCCTCATTAACTATTTTGATAATTACAACTTTATTTTTCAATATTGTAGGTGCATTGTCCAAATCTATGTCCACACACACACACAAAGATTTTACTTTATGGTTTAATTACCTCCACAAGATTAATTATAGATATAATATGAGAACCTAAAGGTATGTTTTAATAGATATAAAACCTTACAAGATCTACTATCACTCTATTTCAATTGAAACTAAAACACCATTGAATGAGGTATCAAATTTTAAAGATATGCCAACACAATATAATACTATCTAATTTTTTTTTGTATATATACATTTTTTTCATATATAAATAGGACCAAAAATATTGGCTAATTATCAATGGGAATACCATATTATATTCAATAGATAGATACCTATGAATGCATTTATGTATGTACTTATGTATACAGACATGAATGCATGCATGTGTGTGTAGTGTGTGTGTGTGTGAGAGAGAGAGAGAGAGAGAGAGAAAGAGAGAGAGAGAGAGGAGAGAGAGAGAGAGAGAGAGAGAGAGAGAGAGAGAGAGAGAGAGAGAGAGAGAAGAGAGAGAGAGAGAGAGAGGAGAGAGAGAGGAGAGAGATGAGAGAGAGAGGAGAGAGAGAGAGAGAGATTATTTTTTAGTCAAATGGTAGTCTCAAAAAACATATATAGCTCTATCTATAATTTTTATATAGTCTTGTATATATGTATATGAAAAACAAGACTAGTTTTGTTTAAGTTGTTGATGATATTTACATCCAATTATGGTGTGTGTAAACAACACACACACACACAAACACACACACACACACACACACACACACACACACACACACACACACACACACACACACACACACACACACACACACACACACACACACACACACACACACACACACACACACACACACACACACACACACACACACACACACACACACACACACACACACACACACAGAGAGACCACACGCACACACCACACACACACACACACACTCACATGTAAATATTTATAACAATCTAAACACAACAGGTCTTATAGCTCATATACATATATATAAGACTATATAAAAAGTATAACTATAGCTCTATGTGTTTTGTGAGACTACCATTTGATCAAAACATTCTCATCATTTAATTTATATAGTTCATACATATATAATACATAAAAATATAAAATTCCATCAATAAATATGCATATAAAACTTGTCTATACATTAGTATGGTTGTATATAACTCATTCCATTATTGAATTATACACCTGTAGTTCTTATAAAAGGACATGTAAATATATTTAACAACTTCAATAAATTTCCAAAGTCTAAAATAGAATTTAGATCAATATTATAGTTTTAGTTATTACTTCTCTATAAATTTTAAATTATGAGATATCTTGTTTAGGTATAAAAATTTGAAAGCAAGTTAAATACTTAATCTCACTGTCAATATTAGTAATAAATCTCTATTATATAATAGAACACAAATTACTTAGCTCTAAATTTCATCATGCACATGTAAATAAAACTAGTGATTATATTAATTTTGGGTGAATCAACTATGAAGATGCATTATGTCCCTACACTATGGACCTGTTTACGATTTTATTATCATGTCAATGGAACGAGTTCCATGCCCAAGTATATAAGGGTAACATCTTATATATACAAGTCATAATAAGAATATGCATTTTAATCCTTAACAATTACCTTATTTTAATTATATGGGCATGTGGATGAAATGATTTTCTATCATTGAGTCTATAAGAGTAATCCCTAACATACACAAGGCACTACCATAATATAAAAGTGAATGGTTTTAATTATAAACATATGTAAGAATACATTCAAAAAATTTACTTCTAAATCAAAAATTTAGTCTGTGTATATGTACATATAAATCCCATACAAATTCTTATTTTTAATTGAAATATTCTACTTTTCTAGTTACTAACAACAAAAACCATTCAAATTTAGATGTTGGTAACCCTTTTTATAATGATCTCATTACTTCTCCCCATAAACCAACACTCTTGTATTACTTATTATTATTATTATTATTATTATTATTATTATTATTATTATTATTATTATTATTATTATTATTCTACTTCCCTTTCTCATCCATGTTATGCATTCCCTCAATTTTATCCATAAAATATATGATTTTTTCATTGTAATACTCAAATTCATAAATGAATATTCATTATTTATAGCAACTTATAGTTCACATAACCCTATTTTGCATTTTAATTACATGTCAAACCATACAAGTCTAATTTCCACCAAATATAAATGTCAACCCATAATGATAGAAAAATAAACGTAAACTATATTTCCAATGATTCCAAAACAAACTAATATATTTTTGTCTCAAATGATGAATTTTAATAATTCTATTATAACCTTCCATAACAACATAAAAACTAGTTTATTTAAGTTTTTTTAAACTCACCTAATGCTAAATGCTTGTGTTAATTTTACCCCATATTCCACCCAGGCCACAAAAGAGGGGTAAGAATTAAGTCCATACATATTTACATAATTTAAATATAAATACAATGTTTATAAAACACCCAACACTCTATAGGTTTAAAATGCATAGAAATAGGTCTATCTAGTTCATTACTTAGAAATCATATTTTACTTCACATAAATGTTTATAGAGGTTCATAAATTGAATGTACATTATTAGTGTTAATGAATTATATTAATAAGGACATCCACTTCAAACCTTGTTATTTTAGAGAAAATTAAATAATCAACCCAACTTAAATGAAATCATGTGATATTAATTATAGTGATAAATAGTAAAAATAAAACACAACATATTCCCAAAATACCATCAACATTTAATTCATTTGAGTAGGTAAAATTGTAAGTGTGTTCACATGGGTTTATTTTCACTCTTTTTATCTGAAATTATGATGTTTTCATCCTCATCCCCTATGATACTCTCCCTATATTCCACTCTATGAGGGTGGGACAATCTTACAAGCACCTCATTCAAACAAAAATGTAGTTAGTCAAATCTTTTAAAAAATAAATAAAATACTCAAAATATATACACATTAATGAACTCTTTTAAGGAAAATAAAATAATATCCACATAATATTCCAATACTCATAAATATAGTAAACTATATGCACATGAAAATGTCTTGTAATCATAACTACCCATGAAATGAAATAGAATAGTTGTCAACTACATAGTGTAAATATCTAGATATAATATCAAAATCAGAAAATATTAACTGTTAGTTTTACTTCATTATATAATACTAATGTAGTATTTAAAGAGTAGGATGTAATGTAGAATTTTTACCCCCATCAAAATAGGTCATCATCTTGATGAATTTTATTTGAAACAAAAGTTTTGAAGATAAATAATAATGTTCAACAAAAAATCATTCAAATAGATGAGAAAAAAAACCTATAGAATTCTTCATAATCCTCCCATGTGGCACTATCTTTATAATGTTAGTCCCAATAGACCTTATATTATGATACTTCCCTACTATGTAATTATTATTTTTATTTTTTCTATTGTGACCACTCCTGAATCCATAACCTGTAATTCAATCTAGTGTAAAACATGTGAAGGACTAGCTATATATTTATTAATATAAAATACATGAAAAAAATTAAGTATTTGTGCTTAAGATAAGGGTAAATAAAATTGTATATGCCATCATTTTTATCATTTATAAAACATAAAATGATTCTACACATCTTGTTTACAATTTTTTTGGTTTCCTAAACATAATGGCACTCTTTTTTGGGTTTGACTCATAAAAAAAACCTTATCTCCATCTGAGAATTGCATTTCTATCATTTTCATATAAATTTATCTTTTTCCTATCATTGGATTCAACCAATATTTGAATTATTAATCTATACCTAAAATATATATGTGGGTAATCTATGGTTAAGAGGGTAAGATAATCCTAAGACCTAATGATGGTAGACTATCTTTAGAACACATCAATTATTTGTAAAACTCAAATAAAACATATATTAAATTTTTTATGGTAAGATGTTAAAGATATAAATTACATCTATGTTATATATTTCAATTAAAATGAAAATAATGTTCTTAGATAGTTATTATTATTATACAAATTTGGATCTAGAATAGGTATAAATTAAACTAACTCTAGATTATATAATAGTCACATGATTTTGGAAACTTGACCTCTGTAGCTATGAACACTTACATTGACATGAGATAGTTATGTCAATACTACTTTATGATTTGGATGTACGTATATAGTATGAACTACCTAATGAAATTTTATGTTTTGACTTGGATGCTTGTGGGTTATATGTTTCCTTCACTCTAGTGCATTCATATTTAGGTCATGTATTATCTCTCTTTGTCAAAAAATAAAACCCTAGTGATTCATATTCATAGTGGCTATGAGAAAAATGGGTTAGTGGACACATAGTGTTGATTCACCCCAAATACCCCTCAGTCAATGAGCATTGCCTATATATCTAATACTCTAAATAGGGCTCCAGACTTACGTAGTTCTTCCCTATATGAATCATATAATGTCTGATAAGTAAAATAGTGACCTAGCTTATAAATTGGAAAATATAGATCTTGGATTATTCATTTAGTAATTCAGATCTATACATGTGTTTCCCCTATGACTGATATGGAAATATGTGAAAACAAGGAATTTTTTCACTTCAGTGGTTGATAGAATTCTTTTAGTAAGTTGCCCTTGTCTCTCTAGGTCTTTTTTATGTTTTTAATGAATGAGGATTGATCTTGTATTTATAACAATCCATTTTGAGAGTATATCACATTAAATAACTTATAACAACCTTTAAGATATAATTCATTTGAAAATTTATATGACCTTATGATACTAGACACTTGCATCAATGTAGATGTCTAACTAGGATGTAAGTATCCAAGTAGTTAGAAAATAAGTGCAAGCCTAGAACTTAAAAAGATGGAAAATAAGTAATTTTATAACATTATTAGAAATATACCATTTTGAGTCATCATAATAACATAGGTTAAACTAATTTATAATCAAGTAGGAATAGAGAGATTGTGTATGAGAGAATTTTAGTAGTGGGAAAAGTTATAAAAGTTAAAGTTACATACATGATATGTATTTTCTAATTATACAACACTGAGGTGATACATAATTCATAAATAATGTATACAAATAACACTTTAATCTAATAATTAAATTTCTAGATTAAAGGAAAATAAATGTGTACCTACATGTGTATAACACACCTTGACTTTTATTGAGTCTATCTTGATTACTTTTCTAGTGACTAACCTACAACCAATAGTATTATAAAATATATAATTAGTAAATATAATTTCAAATTTAAAGAATTTAAATAATTAAAATTTAAAGGGATCAAGGTTTATGAGTACACCTATGTATCAGTGCAACCATCTTTCCTTATAGAAATTTTATTTTAAAGATATATCACTATGAATAATTAAAATTAAGATTAGGAAAAATATAAATTTGAAAAGTGCATATATCTAAATATATAGAGAGAGATATTGGAGGGCATATTCCAAAAAACTTGGATAAAAGTTGAGTTTCCACCCAATAATGGAGATTAGCTCAACCTTGAATCTTGATCATACTTATAACTTGGTGAGTGTGAGTAAACCAAGTCAAGTCACACTATAAAAATAGTGAGGTTAGATGATTTTAATCAAGTAAAAACTATAAACTTGGAAATATTGAGTGATTTAATCACCTTAACCATACAAATATTGAACCAATTACTACATTAGATTGGATCAATACATTCCATAAAATTACAACTCGGTGGGTGATGACATTTTGAGAAGGAATTTGAAATATAAAACTAATTTGATTTTACAATATCATTTTCACATTGCATATCATATGCACCTTATATATGTCTCATGTTAATACGATGTTTTGACTTGGATGCTTTTGGGTTATATGTTTCCTTCACTGTAGTGCATTCATATCCAGGTCATGTACTATCTCTCTTTGTCAAAAAATAAAACCCTAGTTATTCATATTCATAGTGGCTATGGGAAAAATGGGTTAGTGGACACAGTGTTGATTTACCCTAAATACCCCTTAGTCAATGAGCATTACCTATAAATCTAATACTCTGAATAGGGCTTTAGACTTATGTACTTCTCCCCTATATGAACCATATAATGTCTGATAAGTTAAATAGTGACCTAGCTTATAAATTGGAAAATATAGCTCTTGGGTTGTTCCTTTAGTAATTCAGACCTATACATGTGTTGTCCCTATGATTGATATGGAAATATGTGAAAACAGGAAATTTTTTTCACTTCAGTGCTTGATAGAATTCTTTTAGTAAGTTTCCCTTGTCTCTCTAGGTATTTTCTATGTTTTTAATGAATGAGGTTTTATCTTGTATTTATAAAAATCCATTTTGAGATTATATCACATTAAGTAACTTAGAACAACCTTTAAGACACAATTCATTTGAAAATTAGATGACCTTATGATACTTGACACTTGCATCAATGTAGATGTCTCACTGGGATGTAAGTATCTAAGTAGTTAGAAAATAGGTGCAAGCATAGAACTTATAAAGATGGAAAATATGTAATATTATAACATTATTAAAAATATACCATTTTTGAGTCATCATAATAACATAGGTTAAACTAATTTATAATCAAGTAGGCATAGAGAGATAGTGTATGAGAGAATTTGAGTAGTGGGAAAAGTTATAAAATTTAAAGTTACATACATGAAATGTATTTTCTAATTATACAAAATTGAGGTGATACATAATTCATAAATAATGTATAAAAATACCCCTTTAATCTGGTAATTAAATTTCTAGATTAAAGGAAAATAACTATGTACCTAGGTGTGTATAACACACCTTGACTTTTCTTGAGTCTATCTTGATTACTTTTCTAGTGAATAACCTACAACCAATATAATTCTAAAATATATAATTATTACATATAATTTCAAATTTAAAGTATTTAAATAATTAAAAATGAAAGGGAACAAGGTTTATGAGTACACCTATGTATCAGTGCAACCATCTTTCCTTATAGAAATTTTATTTTAAAGATATATCACTATGAATAATTAAAATTAAGATTAGGAAAAATATAAATTTGAAAAGTTCATATATCTAAATATATAGATAGAAATATTTGAGGGCATATTCCAAAAAACTTGGATAAAAGTTGAGTTTCCACCCAACAATGGAGATTAGCTCAACCTTGAAACTTGATCATACTTATAACTTGGTGAGTGTGAGTCAAACAAGTCAAGTCACACTATAAAAATAGTGATCTTAGATGATTTTAATCAAGTCCAAACTATAAACTTGGAAATATTGAGTGATTTAATCACCTCAACCATACCAATATTGAACCAATTATTACACTAGACTGGATCAATACATTCCATAAAATTACAACTCGGTGGGTGATGAAATTTTGAGAAGGAATTTGAAATCTAAAACCTATTTGATTTTATAATATTATTTTCACATTACATATCATATGCACCTTATATATGTCTCATTTTGATACTATGTATAAAAATGGTACCAATATATAAAATTCTACCATAAATGTGTATTTAATTAATATAAATGTGTAATTTGGCCAATTTGAAACTATGTATGTGTGGATAACATATTTACAAAACATGTGCCCACCATAATTTGAAACTAAAAATTGGTATAAGTTTGAATTACATGTTTCCAAAACATGCCTCCACTATAATTTAGGTATATTGAATACTGAATAAGTGTGGATAACATGTTTTCAAAACATGCCCCTCTATAACTATGAAATTATGATAAAAATTTCTAAGTCATGCCTCCATGGCATGCCCCCACTAATGTGCCCTTATTTTAGGTGATGGAAGTAGAAACCAATACTTACCTTAACTTAAAAAGATAAGATAACCATTTAAATTATGAAAGTACCATGTAAAGTATAGAGGGAACATATCTAGGTATATATATCATTAAATCATGAAGAATGCGATCACACCAAGTCCTAAGATACATGATACAGATCATGACACTGTCTACATAATAACAATATAATATCAACAAGAAATCAAGTAAACAAAAAATATCACTAAAAATAAAATAAAAATACAATGGCTTAAGGAGACCTCAAACAAGGGTCATCTTCAAATGTAGCACAATCTAAGGGACATGATTTAGTATAATGTTCATATAGTAAGATATGACATATTCAAATGTTGACATATAATAAGCACTGACATATTCAAATGTAAAAAAAGGCAATTTGTGGAATAGGTACTAAAAATAATGGAGCATATTCAAATTCTTAAACATGAAATACAATAGCAAGGTAAGAAACTCAAATAAGTGAATACATGAAAGCATAAGTAGCCAACATAAACATAACATATTGGTCCCTAGATATATGTGTTAAAAAATGTTAAGTAAATATCATATAAAATAAACTAAAAAGGAAATAAGCATGGATAAAGGCATGTGTAATTATATATATGATCTCAAATATGATAATTTAAAGTGACCATATAATGATATGACCTTAATGTATCATGATCAAAATGGTACATTCCCCCAACATCCTAGTGACATGAGTATAGGTAAAGCCCAACATCCAAAAGTGCATAGATCATATATGTATGTATGCCTACATCACACTTAAAAATATATGTTAAATTAATTTATACATAATAAATAATGATACCATATACCAACATGGAACCAAAAACATATATTTCAAGGAACTAATAGGATATGTAAATGTTGAAATATTTTTAGATTTTTAATGATTTTTTGGTATTTTTTAGATCTGTGAGACCACGAAACCTTAATTTGGATATTTTAAATTGTTTTAGTCATGGTTAGATAAGTTAAAAATATATATATCATGTTCTTCCTCACATTTTCCATGTGTATTAGAAGAACTAATTTTATCATTTACAATATGGATCAATTTTCCCTCATGAGAAAAAGAAATAGATTGTTTATTTTGGTCAATTTGTGCTTCCATTTGGTAAAATAAAAGAGTTAACATTGTAAAATCATATGGAGATTTGGTAGACATAACCCAAACCCTTGTTTTATTTAAATTAATATCACAAAAAGAGAGTATTGTTATATTTCCCAAGGATTTTTTCCAACTGAAATATTTTCTTAAGTATTTTATACCAAATTCAAACTCTTGTAAACATATTACATTACAAGTAGTTTTTGTATATGTAGGATCAACATAGTTATGACAAAAATAAGCATTGCCTAGAATAATGTGGTTGTTAAATTTTTTGGTATGTATTTTGTTTTATTTGAAATTTTTTTTTGTGCATTGTCTACCATTTGTATTTTAGGCTCCTTCTTAGAATAATTTTATAAAGGATTGTTAATTTTTTTTATTGATGGTAATCACCAAGTTGTAGAAATGATTCTTTTGGAAGTTCATAAAATTTAATATTTTGTTTATTGATGAGATCCCAGATATTATGCTTCAAGGTAAAACATTTATTCATAGAATTCCCAAAAGTCTTGGTGATAGTCACAGTAAACATTCACATCATACTCTTTAGGTAAAGGTCTACTAATATCAACCTATATAGGATGAGGGAGAGATATAAGATGACACTATATAATCCATAGGATTAATTAAGTGGTAGACTCAGATAAATATATAAAATATGTCTATTGTGTATTGAGTAAAATAAGCCAATTAGGTTTTTGTGACACCACATTAAGCATTATGGTTGTTTTTTTATTAGGCTCAAGGAGTTTGACCTTATAACTTGGTTTCATGGGAAAATTTTTATTATATTTATATGTGGTTAGTGTGTTTTTCACATATTTAAGTTTTTTTGATGGGTAAAGATTCATTTCATGATCATGAACAATATGGCATAATTCATCAAAAGATTTATTTTTTTAAAAATAATAGACTTATGTAATTAAGAAAGTAAACTTTAATTTATTACATATTTAAGCTCTTTATCTATCATAGGAATGGTGATTTTATCCAAAATTATATTGTATCACAATAAATACTCATTAATAGGTTCATTGGTTCCTTGTTTGATTTTTTTAATTTGGGCACGGGAAACTTTTTCAACAATTTTAATAGAGGAGTGTGCCAAAAATTAATCCATAATGGGTTTGAGGGAATTTATTTATTGAGTTGGTAAATCATATAACCACCTTCAATCATAGTATATTAATCTCCTTAGAAATTATTTGGTGAAACTTTTATCATTATAGGCATACTCAGGTCATGCCACATAAAAATCAAAGATGTTTTTTAGGATCACCCCTAACATCATAATGTGAAATTAGGCATAAGAAAACCAATTGGAAAGGATAAAAAATATATCTTAGGTTCAATATAACTATACAACACCTCTTTTGAATGAATAGCATAAGGAGATCTCATAGAATTTTATTCAATATTTGTAACCTTAGTTTGTAAAAAAAAATTAGTTTGGACAAGAATTTGCACCTCTACATATTTTAGGTTGGAAATTTTTGAATTAACCAAAGTATGTGTACCCACACTATGATGGGTAGATATAGGAATTGAAACCATTATTTGAGTTGAAGCATTTAGGTTTTCCATGTAAGATGTGGCAATACAAGTTTTAGGGAAAAAAAGTTGAAATAAATATCCCATGACCCCATTAGATGTAGGTATATTTATTGGTATGAAATCATTTGTAGTACCTTCTAATGCATCACAATCACTAGGTGATGAATCCTTAACCTTATCATTCTTAATAATTTAATCACTTGTAACATACAAAAATGAATATATCAATCCCTTTTTATTATTGTGATGACTGATCAATGTTTATTTATCTTCCATTTTAAATCATGTTTATTACTATTTTTCATTGCTATAAATAAAAAATTATAGAATTTAAATGATAAACTGAAACCCTAGCTGACTGAAAACCCTATGAATAAAAAAAATGAATTCATATGAATCAGGTTCACCAAATGTTTAACCCTAAAATCTAGATGTGTGGAATCAAGGGTTAAAGCGGTAAGATATATCCCAAGGCATAAATATGTTAGACTATCTCTGGAGTAGGACAATTATTTAATAAACTTAGATAAAATGTATACTAAATTTATTATGATGAGATGTTAAAGATAGAAAGTACAACTATGCCAAATATTGCAATGATAATGAAAACAATATACCTAACTAGTTATAATATTAATATATATTTGGATCTATAATAGGTAAAAAAATTCACTTGATATGGTATCTAGAATAGTCTCCTAATTTTATAAATTCAACCTCTATAGTCATATACACTTGCATCACCCTGGGATAGTTGCATTTTTTCTACTATCTGACTTAGATGTAGGTGTCCAAAATGGAATACATATAGAAACTAGGTGTGACCACTAAGAGGACTATGGGTTCTATATCACCTTCAATTTGGTGAATTTAGATCTAGGTAATGGACTGTTACTCCTTGTCAAATAGAAAAATCCTACTTCTTCAGCTTCATAGTTGGTATGGGAAAAATGGGTTAGTGGGCACATAGTGTTGAGTTTCCCCAAATAACCCTTTATAAATGAGTGATAACTACATAACTAATACTCTAAATAGGTCCTTAGAATTATGTATTTATCCCTTATATTTTTTATTTTGTGTGAATCATGAAATGTATGATCAATAAGTACAATAATGACATAGTTTGTAACTTATAAAATATAGCCTTTGGATTTCTCTTTTAGTAATTTAAACTTATAGATGTGTTGTACCTATGAGTTATAGGGAAATAAGAGAAAATAGGGAACCTTTGTCTACTTAAGTGTTTGACATAATGTTTTTGGTAAGTTACATTGGTCTCTCTAGGTCTTTTTTATGTTTTTAATGAATGATGTTTGATA
This sequence comes from Torreya grandis, assembly GCA_037957365.1. Lineage (NCBI taxonomy): Eukaryota > Viridiplantae > Streptophyta > Pinopsida > Cupressales > Taxaceae > Torreya > Torreya grandis. Next base: position 573,261 of record JARHVA010003688.1, read on the forward strand.
TTGTGTTTATAAAAATCTCTTTGGATAATATATCACATTAAATAACATAGGCCAGCATTTAGGATATGTTTCAATTTAAAATTGGATGATTTCAGGTAACTATACACTTACATTGGGATAAGACACTTACATCGATGCATGTGTATGAGTGGGATGTGAGTGTTTGAGTAGTTAGAAAATAGGTGCAGGTATAAGACTTATATATATGGAATATAAGCATGATTATGAAATTATATGGAAATAAACATGTATAAATCATCAAAATAACATAGGTCATATTAAAATATAATTAATTATACAAAGAGAGATAGTGTATGTGATACTTTTGGTAGTGGGAAAAGGTCTAGAACATAAAGGTATATTGATGACATGTTTTTCCAAGTGTACAAGACTAAGGTGATATATAATATAAAAATATTGTATACACTTGTAATTGTCTTCAAACAATATTTTCCTTATTATTTTCACTTATTCTTCCATTTCAAAAAGCATATTAGGTCCAAAAACCACTCTATATTTTAAATTATCCTAGTTGATTTATGTTTCACACCTCTTGCCATAAAATACTTCAAAAGGATCAATATTTCATGTTAATTAAAGTGATTTTTTATAATAAATTTAACCAAAGGTAGGTATTATTCACATTTTATTTTTTGTCTATGCAATACATAATCAAAGAGTTCTCCAAGATCTTAGACACTCTCTTTGTTTTTCAATTCATTTTTGGATGGTATGATATACTAACATTTATCTATGTACCCAAGGATGCATTAAGAGTTTTCCAAAAAAAAAAGGTCATCTTAGGGTCCCTATTTGAAATTATATTTTATGGAAACCCATGCAATCTATACACTTCTTTAACAAACCTATCAGCACACATTGTGCATCATTTATCAAATTTCCTAGAATGAAGTGTGCTACTTTGGTGATTTTATCTACAACCACTAGTATAATACCATGATTATTCCTTGATAGAGGAAAAACTTAGAAAATTTTCATGATAATTAATTTCCATTTCTATTATAGTATGGAATGTGGGTACAAAAATATAGTAGGATGTACATGTTCAGCCATGACTCTCTAACATTATAAGCATATGGACATAAAATTTGTTGCATATTTCTTGATTACATTACAAAAAAAAATTACCTTAGATCTGATAAGAGATTATTAACATTAATATGTATTATATATGGAGCATTATGCAACTCTCTAAACATAGTACCCATCAAATATTCCCTATCAAGCAAATAGATTCTTCTATTGTATCTCAAAATTCCATCATTTTTTAGTTGAAATCCTTTATATATAATGTATTATGAATTCTATGATATATATTTATTTACCTAATCATATAATTCATCTCATGGGTATAAATTCACTACCTAGTCTTGGAATTTACTCTTGATAGTAGCCATAACTTCAATGTGCCTTGTATGACTAAGGCCATTTTCAACTCTATTTTATTTGACCTTAATGTAGATACTATTGAATTCATAGTCTAACAAGAATTCTAACCATCAAATTTGATGAGAATTAAGGTTAGGTTGGGTAAATATATACATGAGTCTCAAGTTATCTATTTTGAGCTCAAAAGGTTTTGCAAACAAGTAATGCCTCCATACTTGTAAAACATACACTATGGCAGCTAACTCTAAGTAATTTGGGGAAAAATTTTCCTCATATTTATTTAACTCAATTTATTATAAATATAAAATTTAATCATACTACATAATAATTACTCATAAACCAACTCTTAAATCATCATTTATCATTGTAAAATGTCCATTTCGATCCATAATCTACATCACTGGTGCTGAAGTAAGCATTTTTTTAAGAATTTGAAGGGATTATTTGCATTTATTAGACCCAAAAAATGTTTTTCTTTTCACTAAATATATGTGATTATATTTTATATCTTATATAAAATTTTCACAAATTTCCTTTAGTATCCATCCAAACCCATAAATCTATGAACCTCATGCACATTCCTAGGTGTTATCCATTACATAATGGCATCTTAATTGGATCTAATGGAATTAATTCTATAGATATAATATGCCCTAAGTATTATAATTTTATTTGAAATAGGTCACACTTAGAAAATTTTACATGGATTTTTTGATTTCATAACCATTGTAAATACAAATGCAAATTCTCAATATGTTTCTTTTCACTTTTTGAGTAGATGAGGATGTCATCAATAAAAACTAGCACAAAATAATAAAGGTAATACATAAACATGTTGTTCATTTAATGTCTATTAATTAGCCTAAAATTAATCCTTATGAACCCATAATCTCTATATTTAGTCTTTAAATCTAGTTTTGGAATGTCTTCCTCTCTTATCCTCAATTGATGTTACCCAACTAAAATGTAAATATTGGAAAATAATATTAAACTATGTGTTTGATAAAAAATATGATCAATAAAAGGTATCAAATACATATTATTAAATTTTTATTTATTTAACATCCTAAAATATATGCATAAGTGAATATTTACATCCTTCTTCATGAAAATCACTAGTGATCCCGATGGTGAAACACTTAATCAAATTAATCCTTTGGCCAACATACCCTACATATGGTATTTTAACTAAACTAATTTAGTTGCTTTCATTTTATAGGGAGACCTAGATTGAGGCTCTAATCCTAGAATTATATCAATAGTGAATTTTAATTCCATTTTTAGAGGTAAACCTATTGACTCCTTAGGAAAAACATCTTGTATAAATGAGTAGTCTTAATAGAGGGTCCTTTGGTTTCTTCCATTTCATCAAATTTGAATAATACTACATGACATCCCTTTCACTGAGCCTTTTTGAATTGAATGGATTAAATTATCCTTATTTTTAACTCTCTCTTTTATCCTTGTATTTGGGTTTTATTTCCCAAATCATCTAAGCATTCAGCTTTATTTAGAAAACATTCAACCTTAGCTTTATGCTTAGAGAGACAATTTACTCCTAGGATAATTTCATATGATCTTAGTGGTGTTGAAAATATTTAAAATATCATGATTAATTATAAAAACTTTTTATTATCATCTATAATAAATCTATCAACCTTGACCATGGATTCATTCCCATACAAAATTAAATAGGCATTTTCCATAAAACTAGTTTTACTAGATAATTTACTTAGCATTTTAGGAGACATAAAACATTTAGTGGCTCATGTATCTATAAAAATTAATATAGGATGCCAAAATAAGGTACTAATACTTTAATTTTATAATCTTGAAATTCATTTTGATGATTTTAAACTATTGCATGAGTTCGTTATTGGAAGGTTCCCTATTATGATGAAAAAGTAGATGATTTATTATTATTACCATTTGTCTTCCACTGAGGATAGTTCTTAGAATAATGCTCTCCTCCACATTTAATTAATCCAAAAGGTGGTCCCTTCCTCTCAAATTTATTCCCTCCCTTGCAACCTTCTTCGAAACCATTTCTAGATTTCTTGTTCCATAAAATATTATTAAACCTTACATTTTAACTAGTGAATCTATTCTTGGAATTCACATTATATTTCTAGATCTTTTTCTTTAAATTTGTTTTTGGGATTCAAAACTTGTTTTTAAATTTTTATCTGACCTCAAAAAGTGATTTCAACTTTTTTCATACTTAAGTAATTTATCAAAGACCTGGTACATGGTGGATGTCCCACGAACATCCACTTCACATCTAATTTTTGGTTCTAAACCCATGATTAACTTCTTGATACAAAAACATTCATACTTTTGGTATTAAAATACATACTTAAAGATATTTGTTAATTATTCCCATTATTAATTTATTTATATATCTCCTTGTTTCATATTTTGGAAATCTATTAACTTGTGATCAAACTATAACTAGGGTAGCCACCATGCTCTAAATAAGGATATAGACTAATCCCAAGTGGTGGTGATGGATTAAAACCCATATTTATATTTTTTATTATCCCATAGAGTTTTTGCTTCACTATCTATTTATTAATCTCCTTAAGTAGCCTTGGTTACCTCAGAATAATTTAGAATATTGAAATATTTTTCCATACCTATAATCCAAACTTAATCTTTATCTGCAAACATTACACCATTAAATTTGGGTGGATTCACATTATTCATATCTCACAAAAGTTCTACAACTAATTAAGATATTAATACTTGTTCCTCAATATGCTTCTAATCTTGAGGCTCTTCCTAACTAGATATTTTTTTCTTAGGTGATTGATGTTAATTTTCCTCACCT